>CASHTH010003675.1:0-72046 GCA_030341885.1 Geodia barretti
ACGCCACTCGACCACTTACTCAAGTTTCACAGCACATGGCGGAGTGACACCTGATCCCCCGACCCGGCGCAGGCGGAGGAAGGGTGGTGCTGTGGCCGCTTTGTGAGAAGTGGGTGGAATGTGCAGACTTGGAGTGACTGGCCTGCCTATATACCTCACTGCTTGCAACAGCTCCACTCTGCTGTGGTAAAACCTACTCCCTAGCTGCTACAGGAAGCCTTTTCTGATCTACTGGTTGATAAAGTTGAGCGTACAATAAGGACAACACAAGATAAAATGCGGACACGCTTAACAATCGGAAAACAAAAAAACACAAAAAAACCAAAAAAATGAACAAAAAAACAAAAAACACAAAAATAACAAACACCAACCACCACAACAAACAAAAAAAAAAACACAATAACCCCACAAACAAAAACCAAAAAAAACCCACACACCCCCCCCCCCCCCCCACCGCCCCCCCCCCCCACTACCCACCCTCCCCCCCCCCCCCCCCCCCCCCCCCCCCCCCCACACACCTTATAGCACTGTGTAAGACCTGAACGCACAACTTGGAAAATTTTAACAAACCTCATCAGTGTGTGTCTATAGGAGTGCGGTTGTTATGTGTGTGTTGCAGCGTAACAAATCTGATCACCTCTCACACGACACTATATTATCATACTGTGGAAGCTCCGCTCACACGACACTATATTATCATACTGTGGAAGCTCCGCTCACACGACACTATATTATCATACTGTGGAAACTCCGCTCACACGACACTATATTATCATACTGTGGAAGCTCCGCTCACACGACACTATATTATCATACTGTGGAAGCTCCGCTCACACGACACTAATATTATCATACTGTGGAAGCTCCGCTCACACGACACTATATTATCATACTGTGGAAGCTCCGCTCACACGACACTATATTATCATACTGTGGAAGCTCCGACAACCTCACACGATAACTTTGATTTTCTGAATCATTTACTCCATGGTATTGAGGTGTTTTACTGCACTTGCTAGAGGTATATACATACTCTGTCTTGCCCTAAGGGCAGATTTTGTGGGGGAGCAAAGGAGCTGAATCTGGGACACTAGCTCACACACACACACACCCGCTTGTGAAAGTTCAGTGTTTCATGAATACCAACTGTGGCTGTGGCTGATCTTCACCAGACCACAACAGGTGGCACTGGTTGGATGATTTGCCCTATGTTTATGACGACCTTTGAACCTACCCCCTGTGCAGCTGGCTTATCTCTCTACTCCTTGTCTGTGATGTCAATGATGTCATTGGTAATCACTTTCAATTCCGCCATCATCACAATTATCAATGGGAATTTTATCAGCTCCACAAATCACACCACCCCCTTCTCTCCTCACACACACACACTATGATTATTATTTGTCCACCACTGAATGTAAACAAATCATTTGCGGACATTTCAAAAACAGTGAATCTTTTTGGGAAACGTTTCAAAAATAAAGTCCTGATATCTGGGTGATGCATTATGGTGCGTGGCTGGTCCATTGTGACAGAACAAAATCTGGGAAAGATACAATCTCTTTTGCTTCAAACACACACACATCAAAGATTGATGCACGTTTCAACATCGTATCTTTTTTTGGGAAAACAGCAAACAAATTTTGCCTCTTTCTTTGAGAGAAACGTGATCGAATGAAGGTGTTGACGCCATATTTGAGACCCACAAACTTGGTAGCTTACCAGCAGCAGAGTAAACCACCTCGGTACCCCAGAATACCTGCAAGATGATGTAGATGATGTCTTACTCTCTCCTCCTCTCCTCCTCTCCTTTCTCTCCTGTCTGATCTCAGGTGTGTACGATCGGCTCTCTACTGGTTGACTTCAGTCCTGAGGAAAAGCCACGCATCGTCTCCTGGTTCTTCATCATCAGAGAGAGTCAGGAGTTCATCCCCCGCAACTCTCTGGCCGGATTTGTGGTGAGTCTCTCCATTTGTTTCAGGTTTGTTTGGTCCGCGACCTGTTTGACTGGCCTGGGAAACTGGTTTGTGTTGGGGGGGAGACCTGAGCCGGCGGGCCGAGGGTACAGGCCAATATTGTGGCTGGGGAGCATGTGGCACGCCAGTGGGGCAGGGCGCCAGAGTAATTGATGTCCATTCACACGCTGTGCAGGACGACAAGGGTCTGACAATGAACATCACCAACCTGGGTCTTCTTCCAGCTGTCCACGCTCTGCTCTCAGTAAGGTTTCCACCTCTCTGTCTCTTCTCTTTCACACCCCCTCTCCCCGTCTCTCTTTCTTTATTCCCTTAACCGCTTCTTCTATTAACTCCCTCCCTCTCCTCCCTGCACCTGCAGAGAGCTGGAATGGTGGACACCGCACTCCAGGAGACACTACCTGCCTGCAGTGCCACACCCACCACAGGTAGTACACAGATCACATGATCAATCTCTAAAGTCACATGACCTCAACATTTTCTCTCTTTAGCATCTCTAACAAACCAGTGGGTAGACCAGCTGACAGTACTCAGCCATCAGATGGCAGGTAGGAGGACGCCATCTGTGAGGGAAAGACACTTCGTTGACTGTACCTCTCTCTCTCTGCAGTGCCGATTACAGTCACTGCAGGTTGTGTCCACCCCTCCTCCTCTTCACTCGCTCCCTCCCTGCTCTGTAACTCTCACCCCTTGCCAGGAGAAACCCCCCAGGCAGCCCTCTCCTCTCTCCTCCTCCTCTTCCTCCTCCTCGTCCAAGAAGATGAAGCCTCCGCAGCATAGCCCAGCCTCTCGGAGCCAGTTTATCATGGTCGCTGCCGAGGCAACCACCCTGCTCCAGGCTGCAGGTACAACACTCTCTCTGTTACCACATGTTTGTTGTGTGTGTCTGTGTGTGTGTGCGTGTTCAGTGTGTGTCTGTTGTTGTGTTGTGGTGGAACCAATTAGGATCCCTAGCGGTAGCCATGGCTGACCTGCGCGTGTGGTTCCGTTTGTTTTTGAGAACAGTCTCGCTGTTAACCCAGTCTGATGTCCCCAACCCCCCTCAGTCCCTCTCTGTAGAATTACCACTCTTTTGAAGCCTCTGCTCCATGATTGGCATAGTCTCGCAGTTCCCGGGAATCCAATTTGGCACCTGAAACCCTTTATTTACCATTGTCCCTCATGCTGCCACAGCAACTAGCTGGTGCAGTGGACGTGACATCAGTCGTTGATTAGCTGTGGCCACTTTTGCATTCTTGCGGCAAACGCTCCTCATTAGCCTCATTAGGGAGCCTTGTACAGGTCTCGCATATTGAATGTCCCTGGCCCCACCCCCTGCAGACGATCTGGTGCCAGGGTTGGACGAGCGGATGATAATGAGAGTTGACAACACATTGCCTGCCCCCGGAGGACCCTCCTCTTCTTCCCCGGCTCACTACGGCTCCTCGGACAGCTCCTGTGAGACCACACCCACTGCCCCACCCACCTGTGTTCCAGACCCCGCGTTCCTGTCAGCCACTCTGGTCCCTCCCTCCCTCACTTCCTGGACGCCCCCTGACCTCTCGCTACCCTCCACCTCTTCCATTCACCCCAGTCCGGCACTCACCAGTGCTAAATAGAGCCCACCATCACACACACACACACTGTCTCACAGCATATTATACTCTGAGACTGCAGTTTTTGATTTGTTCTGGCAACTTTTTACATTGGACAGTCATCATCAGTAAAGAAATCATGCTCACACTTGTTCAGTCTCCCCCTCTCTCTCTCTCTCTCTCTCTCTCTCTCCCTCCCTCTCTCTTCCTCCATTTCTTCTGCCAAAGAAATAGCGTCAACTCATGTCTTGCGTTCTGTGATGTGTACTTGTTGTATCGCTATAAGTCATTATTTATATACCTTTTTAATATTGAATGTTTGAAGTAATGATGATGGACCCGCCATAGACCAGACGTGTAGTTTACTGAGCTGTGCACTAGTATACTAGCAGTTTACAAGTTTGGAATCTGAAAGTATATGTTGGTTGGATGTTTATACATGAATAATAACTTGGAGGTCCAAGTGTGCAGCTGGAGTTGGAGAATAGTTGTACATAAAATGAAACCGACGGAAAAGACGGACAAAAACATAGAGACACAGAGTGTCGTGTGGTAACAGAGCCGTTTGCTATTTGACAGATGAGCTGAGAATTCCCACTACGTCCTTTACCGAGTGGTACATGATGTTCTTGACCTGAAGACAGATGGTGGGAGGAGGAGGGAAGGCGGAGAAATACTCTTATGAGAGGGGAGGGACAAAGACACTTGAACTCTGACCTGTAACTTGTCCTCGTGATTAACATGTCTGTCTGAGAGAAGTCGAAACTCTTCGGTCAGCTTGACACATTCCTGAACGTGCTGTGGGGGGAGGGGCCAGGCTGACAGGGAGTGGGTGTGGCCTAAGGGGACTCACCTCTGGCGAGACGAAGTCCTCGGCCACCTTGATGCAGCTGCACAGATTACGGACCTGCGGCAGAGACAAAGGGTGAGAGAAAGAGAGAAGTTACTGAGATATTCCGAGCAAAGGAGACTTGTGATTTGTTACGTATGTAACTGTTGACATAGTCTAATTGGTGAATGGTTGTGAGCCAACACAATGGCTCCATTTTCAGACCCCCACTGCACACACCGCATTTTTTACAAGAGTTGCAATTTACGTGACCAAGGCTATGAACAGAGTGCCCACTATAGTAGGTGTGGGTAACTGAATTGCAGGACACACTGTAAGCCGATTAAAAAAATGTGTGAAGTGATAACTATTTGAAGATGGGGTCAGAACCTGATGGGGAGCCCCTGCAGGAATAAAAATGGCGTCTCCAACAGCTTGCGCAATGGCCCAGCCCTGCACCCCGTGCTCCTGATGCAGTCTTCTCCGGAGGTCAGAGTCCAGGTAGATTAGCTGGTCGTGGATCGGATCCGTACCCAGGATCTGTTGGACACCTCTCTCCTCCAGCACCTGGTTGTCATGGGAACCAGACATTGCGCAATACAGTCATACGGGCACATGCAGTGGAACTCCTCTAATCCGGACACTAATAATTATATAGCCAGAACAAGTGACGTGTCTTTATTCTTCTGCATGCTGTCCTTGGAGAGGTGTGTATACCACATTGTGGGAAATGATAGAATTTTTGTAAAGTGCAGCCAGCAAATTAGCACAATTGCCAAGCTAGGAATGAGTTTCCGGTGGAACTTACTTTACTGAGAAATGATCTGATCTTGTCCGTGTCCCCGGCAGCATAGATGTGCCACATGGCTCCCTGCACCAGTAAGACATGTCGGTTTAATGCTGGGTTTGAATGGAAACAGCAGCGTGCCAACCACTGTGAGGGGGGTTGATGAGGTACATCTCCAGTAGGTCTGTTCACAACACTCGTTCTTTACTGTCTCTCTGATCATCTCCTCGTCCTCCTCTGCCCCCACTGCCACACTGCAGTACACCTATATACCAGGAGGAGGAGGGAATGGAGGAGGAGAATGGAGAAGGAGAGAGGGAGAGGCGAAGGCTCACCATGACATTAGTAGCATCAGAAATGTCCAGATGAAGGTTTGTGGTGCCACAGGAGGGGTGGGCTGGGGAGCCTGCATAATAGTGAGTGTGTCCAACATCACCATACATTACATCACCATCACCATACATACATCACCTAGATCAACCCACACACACACACATCTCACCATAGGCGTTGTACATCTTGGGGCCCATGTCAGGCTTGACAAAGAAGTCGGGAAGACTGGAGGCCATGTTTAGTTTCCCGTCTCTCCTGGTGTAGTGAGGTAGAGGCAACGCAGCCATTACGTCTTCAAACCTGCCGTGAAAAGACAGTCACTGCTACCAGCACAGTAGTATGGACACATCTTGTGAGTAGCTAAAATGTAGCTAAGAGCACAGGTGCTCAGTTTTCCAAAAATATTTGCTCAAAATAGTGCGTCTGAATGCATTATCGACATAAAAATTCAACGAACTGCCACTAGACATAGAAGACTAGCTGTGTAAGTACACCAACTGACCTCTTTGGCAACTTCTCACAAAAGTCTTCTCCCGGTGGCCAGTCCTTCTGTTTCAGTAGGCGTGGCTCTCCGGAGGCGGGGTCTCTGAGGCGGCAACTCATGTCCTCAAAGCCATCCCAGAAGACGTTGCTGGGGAAGTGGGGCAGCGGGACGCTTCGTATGCAGTCGACGAGTTCGGAGTAGTCGTCGCCAAAGTCTCTACTGAAGGACTGTGGAGTCCACATGTCTGGAGTGAGACCCCGGTTTACTCCAGCCACCACCACTGGCTGCAGGGACAAATTGGACTGAGTTAGATATTGCAGTGACAGTGCAATGAATGGAAACTATTGACCTTCTCAATTGAATAATTCTAGTAATCTCTGGGGTCCATGGGTGCCAGGAACCTATTGACCTTCTCAATTGAATAATTCTAGTAATCTCTGGGGTCCATGGGTGCCAGGAACCTATTGACCTTCTCAATTGAATAATTCTAGTAATCTCTGGGGTCCATGGGTGCCAGGAACCTATTGACCTTCTCAATTGAATAATTCTAGTAATCTCTGGGGTCCATGGGTGCCAGGAACCTTTGCGAAAATCTCTCTACAAAAACAAGGGTTGTGCAATTGCTGGCACTAACTAGCCTTCTTCAGAAACTACTGAACACGATTTGTGAGCACACGTTCTGCAATCTTTAGTAAAGAGTGTGTGTGTGTGTGTTGTGTGTGTGCAATAAAGGAGGGTTTTTCCCTCACACACATACCCTGCCTTCCCTCCACTGGTGCTGGAAGGCGGCCATGTTGTCGGGGTGGTAGGGGTCATGGAGACAGAGGAGGGTGTTGTTACAGAGCCAGGAGTGAGCCACGCCACTCGGGAAGACAACCTCCTCTCGTCCGTTGGCCGCCGTGGAGGAGGAGGAAGAGGAGGAGGGGAGGGGACGAGGAGAGGTGTCCAGGATGGAGGGGTGGAGGGGCTCGGGGGGTGATTCCAGGGAGCTCTCGTTGCATCCACCTCCTGCAGAGTCCACCTGCCACAGAGGAGAAGAGTCCAGTTACCCAGTGTAACTACACCAAGTCAATATACAATACATCCTCTGAATACCACCTTGATGGCACCATACTGTAATGTCATAAACCACAACCAAGCGCGTCTGCTCATGGCATCCAATATAATGGTAGGGAGCCTTACTTAAGGTTCTGTGTGTTGTTAGCAGAAGAACATAGTAACAGATCGGACATACACTGGGTCTTCCACTGCCATGTTTCGAGCCCTTCCCCTTGCGACTGTTGTGGAAATCTCGACTGAGGCGTCTGCCGACTGATTAGGTTGATCATCGTCTGGAGTGGGCGTGGCACCTCCTGCCTTATATGGTGAGTCTCACAGACCTTCAACATTCGCAACAGCACATCTGATAGGACTGGGAAATCACATGACAGTCATGTGAGGTCATGTGAGAGGGAGGACTCACCGTCAGCGGGAATGATCTGAGCCACAATGAGGGAGGAGGGGAGGTGGGGGAGGGTGCCGGTGGTACACGGCGGCCAGCCTCTGTGAGACAAACTTGGAACATCGTATCCTGCAAATCAGAGGGAATGAATTACGTAACTGTGGCAACTAATTTTAGTGGGAAGTATGAAGATTGCTCAGTTGTGCCAGATTAGATTAATTAGTCTGTAGACGGAAGTTACTTTATTTTTAGGTATGTTTTCGACGCCAACCTAGTTTTAATGCCGTAAGAACATTACAACTAGTCACTGCAGTGAGATGCAATAGGAGAGGAGGGAGAAGGAAGAGTTGTCACCTTCCTCAAGATCCCAGGCCATCTGGTAGCAGGCAGGACACACGCAGAACCCACAGTGCTGACAGATCCAGTGGAAATTGAAGATGGCTGTGTCGCACGTGTCACAGATCTCCCTCAGCCCCTGCACTGCTCTCTTCCACACCGGAGTCACTGAGGGAGAGAGAAGAGAGAAGTTTTATCTCGTCCATGAGGTGAGATACGAGATTGTGACAGGACAGCGAGATAAGACTGACCTTCTCCGTCAGGAAGTGTGGAGGCCTCGCTGGCCACCACACCCAGGAACTGCTGAGCCACTCTCTGGAGATGAAGAGGGCCGAGTCAGTGTCCACGTGACTGTAGCCAGCCTTGAGAGGTGTCCAGGGGACCAGGTCTGACACCTGGACGTCGGTGTAGTTGGCAAACCCTTCCACCTGCAGTTTGGGCTCTGCTGTGTCCAAGATACGGATTCTGCAGAGAGAATAAACTGGTTCAGTCTCCCTCCAAGGAGCTATCGTATACACACGCACTCCATATACTAGCAGCTATATAGATATGGATTCTGCACAGGGGAAGGCAGCGTTGGTTCTCATTGTGGAGTAAAACTAAGGTCTGAGTGGAAGCCGCGCGCAGACATGCCTTATGTTCCGTGTGTGGAAGACCCTCTTATAATTAAGGTAGGGCTTCAGTAATACCCTCGGGCCATTTGCTACTCACATTACCCGATACATAGTTTTTTGAAGTCATACATTTACCCCCACATTGAAATTATATATCATAACAGCATTCCGTCTCTCTCATTTCACCTCACCCTCTCTCCTTCCTGCCGCACCAGCACCCACTCACTTTCTGAACTCCAGAAATCTGCAGTAGCGGTTAGAAGGCAGGTCTCCCTCACACGTCCCGCACTCCATGCAGCGAGGCATGCCTGGGAACGCCCGGCAGAAGCCGTTCTGGAGCAGCACCGTCCCCGGCTCGTACTTGGACAGATCCACTGTCACGTACACCTCTTTCCCCGTGACTGCCTTAACCACGTTCTTCTTCCCGGAGCCTGGTTTGCGGCCTCTCTTGGCTGGCGACAGGATCCTCTCTGCCCTCCACTGGGCCACCTCTGGTTGGGGGCAAACAAGAGAAAGACTAGAGTAATGGACATGTAATGTAGTACAGTAGTGGAGTTGCTTGCCTTCTTTGGTCCTCCGATGACTCCTTTTCATCAGCCCCAGCTCCCTCAACTCCTTCCTCCGCTGTTTCTCTTCCTCCGTCAGTCGCGGCCGGCCCCGCCCTCTCTTGGCTCTGCCTTTCGTTTCCTTTGCCACCTTCCTGGCCGACTTGCCCCTCCCCCCGCTCTCTTTCTCAGATCCCTCCCCACTGTCCCCTCTTGATCCCTCCTGAGTCACAACACGCACACAGACACAGTGTCAGACATGGTCAACAGTATCAACACTATAAGATGCAAACAGCAATAGAGGTAGCAAGGCAGAGGCAAAGCAAATGCTTCAACAACACCTGCAGGCCAAACACTTTCTCACGGCTCACACAGCAAAGGGAACAGAAGTTACCCTGTCATGAAGGAGTAAGTGTATCTACAACTGGCTAGAGTGACACAGCCACTGGTTCAGTCCCCCCAGGCCCTGCCTGCACTAACTGATACTCCCATTCCTGTAACTTATAGTCTTCTTCTCAGGCCAAATAAGGAACGCACCATTTTATACATTTCGTGTTCCAGGCCCCGTCACTGTGTGTGTTTGTGTATGCATGTGCGGCAGCTTTGGAGTTTATTTGAGTTGTTTGCAATCTTGTTTTAATCAGTTTGCACAAACGCAGTTGTAAAGGTAGGGGGCCACTGAAATAAAATGGTAAGTGGATGCAGCTAACCTCAGGAGAGATTTCAGCCGAGCTGGTGACACCGGCGTGCTGGTTAACAATGACAGCAATGTCCAATTCTCCTCCGTCCCCTACCACCTCTCCCCCTCCTCCCTCTCCTGCGTCGACCACCATGACTCCTTCCTTCCTCTTCCTCCTCCTCCCCGTCCCACCAGGACACAACACCTCAGGGTCTCCGGCCACCTGCGCTGGCTCTGTCTTCCTGTCACCCAGAGAGGTGGAGGAGGAGGAGGACGGTGGGGGGAAGACTGGTGCAGAGAGAGCAGAGCGAAGGAGGGAGGAGGAAGAGGCAGAGTCAGGCGTGGTCTGAAGCATCTCGGAGAGGGTTGGCGACTGGGGGTGCGGCGTTGGAAGTCTGGTGTTCCCAGGGTTAAAATTAGTAAGTGACGACGGCTTGTTCTCATGGTCAATTGACGATTGGGTGGAGTCAGAAGGGGTGGGGTGGGCGGAAGCACCGGATGATAGGTTTTGTGTGTACTGATGGAGGGTGTTGGAGGCGGAGTGAGGGGCGGAGAAAGAGAAGAGGTCAGAGGAGAACCCGAACCCGTCCTTGTGAGAAGGGAGAGTGTCCGTGAGGAAGTCAGAGATGGCTCCGTTCAGACCCGACATGAGACCGGGAGGAAGGAGTGAGTCTGCCATGGATGTATTGGGCTTGTGGGGGGCGTGTCCAGTGGGCGGGGCAGAGGAGGTGTGTGCAATTACAGGGGCGCTGTTGTAGGCGTGCAGGACCTGGAGACCTTCAGACGGGTACAAGACGGGGAGAGACACACTCAGCTCCGCAGGGAGGCCCGTCAGTGAGTGCTGGTGGCCAACGAGACTGTCATCCCTGTCAATTATCTCCTTGATCATGTCTAGTTCGTCGTCATGGTTATCGGAGGTGGAGTGGCGGCCCCGCCCACCCAGGCCGAAGGGGTGTTGGGAGCAACGGGAGAGGGCGGAGAGGGACATGGAGCGATGGAGAGAGGAGGGGAGGGCGGGTTCTGGGGACGACCGAAGATCTCCTCTGATGGTGGACTGAACCATGTCATACCTGCAGAGTAGGGAGAGGGGATTAAGAGATGAGTAGGGAGGAGGTAAAGTAAGATACCTCGGTCTCTTGCTGGGAAAGGCACTGGCCAGAGGGACTTGAGCACTCATCCTCCTCTTGAACGGGTGGCTGGGCATGGGCTGAAGGGAGTGAGAGATGTTCTCCAGAGATTTAGACCTCTCTGCAGCCGCCAGGGGGGTCTGGGGGGACGCCAGACCCGAGGGGTCCTGTGTAAGATGGTTCATGGTGGCGGAGCCCCTGGGGACCCCCAGAATCATGGAGGTTGGGGAGTGAACGA
The DNA here is from genome assembly GCA_030341885.1 of Geodia barretti. NCBI lineage: Eukaryota > Metazoa > Porifera > Demospongiae > Tetractinellida > Geodiidae > Geodia > Geodia barretti. The sequence continues at coordinate 10,964 of CASHTH010003675.1, forward strand.
GGGGGCTGGTGTAGGCGTTCCCCTCCTGGTGGTAGCTGAAGAGCATCTTCTGCTGGTCCAGAGAGCTGCGACGGAAGATATTGGGTTCAGACATGCGCGAGGCTTCCGCTGTCTGGAGACTGGAGCGTCGGTGGAGGTCGATGGAGGGGGTGCGGTAGGCGGTGACGGGCGACATGGAGGAGGAGAGGGCGGGGAAGATGGGACTGGTCGTCTCTTGCAGGGCGGGGCTTGGGAGGTGCGGGCTGAGGAGGGCGGAGTCTCCACTGCTGTCCAGGAGAAGGTCTGGATTACTCATGTGTGACGACATCTAGAGCAAGAGATGGAGCCATTGTCTTTACAATACTGAACAGTTGAGACTGTAGGTGCTACAGCTGGTCTTCTATAGCACATATGTGCTCCGAGGGTTAACAAAATTCAAATATCTGTTGCGTAACTTAACACACATTTGTTCTAACAACTGTGCAGCAAAACTGTTCACTAAAGGTTGATTGTGGAAACATTAATATTGGTCTGAGGGTTATGAGAGAGATGAGAGAGGGTCTGGCTGACCTGTTGTAGTCCGTGTGAGTTGGTTCTCTGGAGACTCCCATCTCCTCCCTCACCTCCTCCAGTTGCTCTCAGAACGACGTGCACCAGGAGTGGGTTCACCATACGAACTGCCTGAGACCTCTCCTCTTGCACCGTCAGCTCCTGTACAACATCATGTGACAGCTCATGTGACAGCTCATGTGATACTTCATAGCGACAAACAAACATGGTGGCAAGTAATAATTTTGGCCCTGCTACACAACGTAATTTTTCACTGAGCAATCATTCATCATGGACAGCAAACAGTAAAATGTCACATTTTGACTAACTCTAGGCTGGGGAATTCTAGTACCTTTGTCTGTTGGTTGTGTGAAGTGATGATGCCATTAATCCAGCGAGGCCACGCCCCCTGAGTGTTGCATATGCTGACCGCCTGACCAGTGAGATTGGCTTGGCCGCCGACCAAGAGGGCGTGGTCTCTGTGAGACTCCTCCCACTCTTCCAGAACGGCCAACAGGTAGGGATGGCTTATTAGAGTCCCCTTTGCCTCTGAGAGGTGCAGTTCCTTTGTCTCTTTGAGTGAGTCTTGCACATACAGTCTCACTCTGCCCAGGTAGAGGGAGAGGGAGAGAGAGGGGAGGGAGAGAGGGGGGAGAGGGGGGAGGGTGGTGAAATGCAGGCATCCACAATGATGAGGTGAAACCCAAGTTAATTAGTGGAGGGTGTCCCACACACTCTCACCTTTCTCTGTCGCAGAAATACTCGACTATCATGATCTCTGGATACTGTTGTTCATTACTGCAGAGTAGGCTGAAAGACTGGTAGAGGGAGGAGAGGGAGGAGAGGGAGGAGAGGGAGGAGAGGGGAGGAGAGGGAGGAGAGGGGAGGAGAGGGAGGAGAGGGAGGAGAGGGGAGGAGAGGGAGGAGAGGGGAGGAGAGAGAGGAGAGGGAGGAGAGGGAGGGGAGGGAGGGGAGGAAGGAAGAAGCAGACAGATATACAACCGGTTGGGACACAAAAGGGACCTGCGGTAGTTATCTGAATTGCCAGCGACCGACAACAAGTGGTTGGCTGCCAAATTGCCTTCAGCTACACGCAAAAGGGCCAGACACGCTTCGCAGGAGTTCAATATGGCAACTCATAATCCAGTTATCAGCTCAAGACAACCAATACAAGGACCAGAGGGAGCCAGCGCATCAGCCGATCTAGTACTACATGCTATATACCGTAAACAGACATGAAATGGGCAAAGGCACCACCACAAAGCCAGGATTGCCCACACGCATCTATGAATCCACTTTACACTCTCTGGGAGAAAATTGATTTTTAAGCCACATTCCTAATGAGGTCAAAGGTTATGACCTGGGTAGATCAAAGGGAGCGGAGATGAATGGGGAGTGTATGGAGATGTAAGAGGGTGGAAGACTGGTGCAGACAGTGGGAGGGAAGAAACACTGAGGACTTACTCACTTCAGGGAGGAGGGGGGAGAAGGTGGGGGAAGAAGAAAGAGAGGAGAAAGCGAAAAATGAGGGTAAAGCGAGAGGGGAGAGAGAAGAGAGAGAGAGGAAATGGCTGACCTTGGAGGGCCAAGCAACAGCTCTCCTCTGCTGCTCAGCGGTGATGATTCTCTTGGCCCACAGCAGCTTTGACTCCACATAGAGTGCCTGACACTTGGAGGAATCGGAGAGCTTGACCCACTCCCTCCTCCCCTTCCCCTCTCCCCCCTCTCCCTCCCACTCCAACAATACCTGCCAAAAAACAGGATGTGGTATGTGGAGAAGAGAGAAAGAGAAGGAGGGGGGTTTCAAGAGGATTCCAAGGCCTATATATTTCCTCCAGACCAGACCAAAGTGTGGAGTGATCTGTACTGACTATATACAGGAGGTATGTAAATGGAGGCTCACGTCAACTAAAGAGAAGTCAGATGTTAGTGTAGTGAGAGGCTCAGTGCAGGCTCTGATGACGGCTGGGAGCAGCTGACCTCTGACCTGTACAATCACACTCTTCCCTACAACACTTTCCATTCTGTGAATGTATGGAAGAGAGAGAGAGAGAGAGAGAGAGAGAGAGTGGAGAGAGGGATGATGAGAAGATGACAGAGCAAGGAGAAAGAAGATAGAAAAAGAGAGGTTATCGTTCACATCTCAGTCGTTTGCAAACACTCTGGAGGGAAGGAGACAATAGCTCAGCTGGAGCCAATGGGGCCTCAATGGGAGCATATGGCCAGCTCAGACACAGCACATCACCCCTTAGGCTTCTCAGACTAAAGGAGTCTCTCACAAGACGGACCACAGAATGGAGGGAAACGCAAGGAAACAGCTGAGCATTGCTCTTCCATGACCTCATCACTCAAAACAACGCCGGGGCGGCTGGCGGCTCGGCCTCCCACACGCAGGCGGCTGGCCGGCTGGCTCCAGACCCTCCCCGTACTCCCAGAGACACACACACTGCACTTGGAACTCTTGGCTGACCTCCTAGCTTCCTCGGGCCGCCGTGGAACAAACAACTCTCCGTCGGTCCTCCGGCGAACGCGACTAGCTCGTGACAGTCCTAGGACACTGTGCCTTGCAAGAGAAGCTCCTGTAAGTAGTACATCGGATCTCCACCGACTGCGTAGGCCCGGCAGAGGGGGAAGTTTAGCTCTTCCAGAGACGAGCGAAGCGCGCTCGATCGCAGACTTTTTATGGTCTAATTATCCGAAACGGGATCAAACCGGAAAATATTAAAACATCTGTGCAGTGCGGCGGCGCGCGGGAGATCCAACGAGGCTAGCTGGCAAGAAAGCAAGGCAGTTTGCAGGTCCTTTTTGTTCTGATCTCTGCTCCCAGAAGAGATTATGGTAGCAGCCACAATCTCGCGAGCTATCATGTAAGTCTACCTTCTTGTCGAAGTTCGCGATCCGTGCGCTAGAGCACTGTTCAGTCGAGGTGTCGGGTAAAGAAGACGCGTCCTCGCTTCTCTCTCTCTCTCCCTCTCTACTCCAGAGTGGTGGCGGGAATCCTCTACCCTGCCTACTCCTCCTTCAAGGCCGTGAGGGCACGCAGTCACAGGGAATACGTAAGCCAGTATAATAATATGCAGTAAGCTTATGACACAAATCTTCACCTCCCCCCTTCATACAGACACAATGGATGATGTATTGGATTGTCTTTGCCATGTTCCAGGCTGCGGAAGTCCTGACAGATACGTTCTTGTCGTGGTACGTGCAGGTAGTAGTTGAGTATAGCTCTACCACTCTATTCCACAGTAAGGCCTGGGTATTATAGTGTTCATAGGTTGGGCCAGTATACCATTCCCTGTTGCCAGCATTTAAGGTGCTGTGTCCATATGCTGCTCTCCTAATCCCCAACTTCATTGCCACATGTCTAACTAAATCTCCGCCCTGTATGTGCTCTCTGTCCCCTAGGCTGCCATTTTACTTTGAGGCAAAGATTGTTCTGGTTCTCTGGTTGGTCCTTCCAATCACTCAGGTGAGCCCCTCCCTACCTCTCTCCTTCTCACCTCTCTTCCACAATGTAAATGAAACTGAACGTGTATGTATAGCGTGCAAGCCAAAATGAAACCGACCACCCCTCCCACATGCACAAGTATTCAAATATGCAAGACCCCGAGAACTAGAGCAGTGAATTAATGAATATCTTTTGTCGGTAGCCAACTCTCCCACGCTAATATCAAACTCCCATCTTCAACAAGAATGATGTATGTACATGTAGCAGCCCCCAGACCTGGCAGTGTCAAATGTGTGTGTGTGTGTGTGTGTGTGTGTGTGTGTGGTGTGTGGTGTGTAGGGCTCCAAGCAGCTGTACCGGGTGGTGATCCACCCATTCCTGGTAAACATGAGACAGAGATCGATGAAACTCTGCTGAACATTGGAGAGAGGGGGAAGAAAGTGTTGGGGAAAGTCACCCAGCACGGGATCAACCTTGCAGCTACCACTGTCGTCGCCTCGGCCATCAAGGTCTACCTCTCTTTCTTATCCCTTCTCCCCCCTCGACCTCCTCTGTATATACCTCCTCTTTGTCTTCCTCTTCTTCCTCCTCTGTCTCCCTGCCACAGGGCCAGGCAGTCATCACAGAGACTCTCCTCCAGACTCAGAGGGCCCAACAGCAGCAGCAGCAGGTAGATGGTGGAGAGGCCGCCAGACCTGACTCGCAGGATGAGACTCAGCGACAGAATCGACCGTCTTCCTCGTCCACCTCCTCCTACTACTCCGAGGACTACGAGGTCATCGGGGAAGCAGAGCCTGTAGAAAACTGTACGTCTCTCCTCTTATGCTAACTCCTCTCTCAAGCAGTTCTTGTGTTCTCAGTTGAAGATCCTCAGGAGACAAACTCGGCTCAAAACGTCCCCACCACCCACCACCCCACCTCAGGAGACAGCTACCAGAGACCTGACAGCAACGGACTCTACCATCGGACTTGATGCTACCCACCGACCTGTATTATATACTGCATGCAGGCCGCCTCCTCTGTTCCTGTCCCTCACACTGACACCAGAGATCATAATGTTTTGGTTTGTGTTCAATTGCTTTCTCTGAATGACAATGATAAATGAACTACATTTGAATGCAAGTAACGATAGAAATGAGGAATACTCTTGAAATGCTGACAGAGAAAGGATTAGATAAACACACTACGAATTTACAACACTGACACAGTCTGAGCAGAGTTCAGACGCCTTTGAGCCTGATGTCTCTCCCTTCTCGTCCTCAGCCCTCCCTCCATCTCCCCTCCCCTCACTAGACTTTGCCCCTACTGCAGCCGACGGCTTCTTCCTGAAAGATCTTCTGAACGGCTTCTGCTTGCTGCCTGATGCTGGGACAGCCCTCGCTGCAAGTGGCCTCGACCCTGTCATAACACATCATCATACTCTGCACACATCACACGTCATTGCTAACTCTCAGTGGGGGGGGCACCAACATCTTTCAGGGGGCATTTTCGGTATTTCACTCATGTACACACCGCCAAGTGCATGCAATGTAGGCAGACATGCTTTGCTAGCAAGGGCAATGGGTTAGTATATAAATAAGTACATGATCTTCTGAATACCAGACCTGCAGAGGACTCAGTCTCAGCTACAGATTTCAATGTTGCTCCAATAGGGGTGTGGGTGTGGCTTTCTGAGAATGGGGCGTGACTCATCTGAGCTCCCTCTGTGTCCGAGACGACACGCAGTGCTGGTGGGGCGTGGTCACCACTCCCAGAAGCCACGCCCTCTCTCTTCCTCTGCCGGAGGTGGAGTCCAGAGAAGGTGAGAGAGTTCTTTTCAAAAACCAGTGGAACTCGTCCCAGGTCCCCGTCAAACCTGTTCTTTGTTACCTTTACACCAGGAACAGGACGACAGAGAGATTGCGCAATTGGTGAGTGGTACACAGGCAAACATGCTGTAAACCCTTGGTTCTGCAACTGTTAGTTCGTAAACATGCCAGTAAGTGCCGGTGGGCAGTAAGGTATCTACAGGAGCCAATAGTCGGTTTCACACACGCAGGAAGGTACCTGTAAGAGTTTGGAGGAGCCATGTCCAGACTGGAGAATGAGGACATTGTCAGCCTCTTGAGTGGCTTTGGCCGTCCCAAATATAGATGCAGTCGTCAGCTCTGAACTCTCACTCTCCTGTATTGGCACAATGCTGGCACTCTAGAGGGTGGGAGGGATGTGACCTCTGACCTTCCTGGGGTGGATGACGACGGTGACGTGGACGTTTCTGGAAGAGGCAAACTTGCGGAACTCGGCGACTGCCATGTTCTGGACGGCATATCGGTCGAGGGAGGCGTGGTGGGAGGCGCCCAGCATGAACTGAAGGTTGTCTATTATCACATGTTGGATGTCGTACACGTACACTGCATGAGCCATTGTCTGCGGGGAAGAGACACAACTATCACAGAGCCAGAACAAAGGTAGAGAGAGAGAGAGACTCTAACAGCAGGGAATGTAAAGAGGGAGGGAGAGAGAGGGAGATAGACCTCTAGGACAGAGGAGATGTCAGCTGCTCCATAGAAACCCATGAAGTAGAGAGGTAGTTGCTGGAACTGGTTGGCCCAGTAACCATACTGCTTCAGATGACGCTCCAGGTTCAGTCTGGAAAGGGTTAATTAAGTAGCAGGAGAAAAGGGGTTAAATGTAGCAAGAGCAGTTGGGCACTAACCCTGAGAACTGTTTTAGCATCATCTTGGCAAGCCTCACGTTCCTGATCTCGAAACTGCCCCAGAGAGTGGCAACCTAATGGGAGACGGCACCCATTACCGAGACTCTGCCCACCGACCACGCCCCCTCACCCCCTGCTGGCAGAGGTCGAGGGAGAGTTCGCTGATGAGGGTGGTCTTCCCGGCTCCTGTGACTCCAGTGAAGACTGTCAGTTCTCCAGGTCGGTGGCCCTTCAGAGCCTGAGTCAGCTTCGGAAACCTCTGCCACTGCAACATGAGGACAAGTTAGACTTTGACCTCCGCCATGTGACTCATACGGACTTTGACCCCCGCGACTTGGTTGGCATTGCAGAGTTCACTGTAGACCTCTTCTCTGAGCTAAAGTGCATGGAGAGGCATACACTGGTACAGTGATACGGTGTGCAGTGATACTGACCTGCTGAAAGGTGACAATCTGCTTGTTCACAAATGGCTTGGCATTCTTCAGAGCTGACATCAGGTGGGTGTGGCCTCGATTGAGAGCTGCCAGTGGCGAGGAACTTGAGTCAAGACTGGACAGGGAACACTTGTTTCACAAACGCCAAATTAATTTCAAGCATCCTATAATACATTCATTTTCACTCGCATTTTGTAATGTCTCGAATACTTGTGACACTTAGCTCCACCCCCTCCGTTCGTCCCCCAGTGGAAGACTCACCAGACGAGGTGGCAGCGGTTGGGACCCAGTTTCCTGGCAAAATGAGAGGCAGCCTGTCTGGCGGTGGTCCCACCCCCCAGCCACAGGTACACCTTCTCAAACTGCTCCAGCTGTGGAAGAACCTAGGAGGAGGAGACAGAGCAGGACAATGTGAGAAAGACAGTCCTGTGTCTGGGAGGCACCTCAGGCGGGAGGGCAAGGGTTCCACTCGGCAGGGCAACAGTTGGTACCTGAGTTGCTTGGTGGACTGCCACTGCATCGAATTCCGAGCCAGTAATCACCACCTACAATTAGACAACAAAATGTTCAGAGCTTTGGGTCAGCGTACACTGCCTTGTGAGTCAACTGACCTCTTTAGCATCAGAGGAGATGGTGTTCCATCCAAAGAGACCAGGGGAGCCTTCTGCGGGCTCCAGAGCCAGCTGCCTCTGAGGGCCCTCCCCCACCCTCTCCACCTTTACCCTCACCACCTCCCCTCCCTCGTACCAGGGGTACGCCACACACCACACCTCCTCTCTCCCCGACACGGTGTGGAACTGCACCAAAAAGACAAACTCTTTTTTCAACTTGCCACACGTGTGCATACCTAAGTAGTAGTAGCACCAAGGATCGTATGCTCTGCTACTGTGCTGTTTGACGTGTGTCACCTCACCTCCGTCTTGACAGTGTGAATGGTGTACTTCTTCAGGTACTTTTGCTGCAGTTTCTGCAGGAGAGAAACTCCACCTAACAGCCACACAGAAAACGCAGTAACAAAGACCGCAGCTCACCTTGATACCAAACGCTCTCCTGGCCTGGTCCTGGATGATTGCAGGGGTCTCCTCCCAGGGAGTGGTGCTGCTCCAGAACTGCTGGGCAGCTCGTCTGCTTGCCAACTGCTGCGTGTCTGACGGAGGCACCACCCGCGGAACCTTGCTGGACGCGGGGTTTGGCGCCTTCGACTTGGACACCCAGCCCAGGAAGTCTGTCCAGGCACCTAGAAGAGAGCTAGGGTCTGCATTGTGGTTACCTCCCCTGTACCTCCCCGTCCTTACCTCGTACGTCGCAAGGCTTGCAAACAACTCCTCCAGTAGTCTTATTGACGAACATGGTCCGCCGCCCACCGCTGCTCCTCTGCCCGTCGCAGAACGGGCACTGGAGAACGAACGACGCGTGGCCCACACTGTACTTGTACTTGTTGGAGTCCAGCACGGCACGGATCTGCTTCTGCGTCACGTGAGGCACGCTGCCGCCTTCCAGAGTCCTTAAGGCTCTTCTGGGCACTAGAACAATTGTTCTGCATGTATCTGTCAAAGGTCGCCACATCTCTTCACAGAGCTCGGTCGCATTCGCACACACACGCGTACACACGCGTACACACGTGGTAGCGTTACTGACGTCACATGTTTGAGTGAGACCCTGTAATTTGCACACTCTGACAAAAGATGGAGGCCTGTCTGGCGGTGGAGAGAGAGCAGGAGAAGGTCGTCAAGAAGCTGAAGGCGGTGTCCGGATCGGCCACGGAGAAGCTGCAACAAGTCCTCCACCAAATACAGGCGCTGAAAGAGTTACTGACAGCTGCTGGTGAGCGAGACCGTTTACCCTCTCTCTCCGTCCATGTGTTTGTGCAGCTCCGGACGCGAAGGTGAGCGAGGCACAGAGAGAGGCTGTTCGTCAGTGCCTGTATAGCATCAAGGAGGCCGCGCAGGCTGCCTCCAACGAACACAAAGACATGCACGCCACTATATCCAAACTGGGCAAGGCCATTGACAAGGTATGGGGGGCAATCAACCAAACCCCTGCAATAATACACTATCTTGTATTGATCAGAACTTTAGTGCGGACATCTCTGCTATGAATGTGGACGGTGCGTTCTCCGGTCAGCCGTGTCTGGAGCTGAATAGAGTAATCTGTGAGCACTTGTTCCGGCAGGGGAAGATGGAGGTTGGAGAAACTTTGATGAAGGTTGGCGAGGAGGAGGAGAAGATGTTTAGTTGAGACTGCCTCTCTCTCTCTCTCTCATCTCAGGAGGCGGAACTGGAGCTGGACCAGTCGTACCTGGGACAGTTCACAGAACTCAACCTTGTTCTGGAGGCACTGCGATCTCGCAATGTTGAACCTGCTTTAGAGTGAGTGAGTAAATCAGAGTGAGTATGTCAGAGTTAGTACATCAGAGTGAGTACATTAGACAGATGGGGAAACACAGACGGACAGTCATTACAAGAGAGACGGAGGAAATGAATACTATACTGCAAGAAATGTATTTTGTGCAGTTTCCCAATTCAGTTGTTATGCACATTGCAAGCAAGCCTAGGTTCATAAATCATCTGAATACATTTCACCATATCAGTGGTGGTAAGTGTGTGTCTGTTCCCCCATCCAGATGGGCGGTGGTCCACAGGGAGCGGCTGCTGGCCCACGGCAGCTGTCTGGAGTTCAAACTGCGACAGCTCAAGTTCCTCTCTCTCCTCAGTGGAGGCCACACCTCAGAGGCTCTGGCATACGCTAAAATCCTCGGCCAGTTTGCCCCCAAACACATCTTCGGTCAGTCCTTCCTCCACTCCACCTGCCTCACTTCCATTAGTCCACCCGTCTTAATCATAAAGAGATCTTCACATTAGCTCCACTTGCCTGCCTCACTTCCATTAGTCCACCTGCCTCACTTCCCTTAGTCCACCAGTCTCATAAAGAGATCTTCACATTAGCTCCACTTGCCTGCCTCACTTCCATTAGTCCACCCGTCTTAATCATAAAGAGATCTTCACATTAGCTCCACTTGTCTTTGACACAAACATTGTTGTAATGGCATCCCCTCCTCCACCCATCTCCCAGAGATCAAGAGGCTGATGGGTTGCTTCCTGTTTGCCCACCGAGGTCTGGAGCAGAGTCCATACGCCGACCTCCTTGACCCCTGGCACTGGACGGAGGTGGCGGACATGTTTGCCAGAGACGCCTGCAAGCTCCTCGGCCTTTCTCTGGAGAGTCCTCTCAGAGTCAGGTGAGGGAGTATATACCTCTGTAGCTAGCTCTCCTTTATGAAACACCAGCAAGATTGTGTGCCTCATCACTTAAAACAGGAGTACATTTGTGAAGAATGGTAACAGAGCTTGCTCCCTCTCCTCTCCCTCTCCTCTCCCTCCGTCAGTCTGTCTGCAGGGTGTCTGGCTCTCCCGCAGCTCCTCCACCTGCGGTCGGTCATGGTCCAGCGACAGGTCTCCGACATTTGGAGTAGGGACGAGCTCCCTTGTGAGGTCAACCTTGGCTGGGAGAGACGCTATCACTCTGTCTTCACCTGCCCCATCCTCAGGCAACAAACCACTGGTATAGTATAGTAGCCAGCTTTGCAACTCTAGCAGTAAGGAGTGGTGTATTTGTTTGTGAGCTGGCTGAATGATTTACTGTCCATCATATAATCTGGCCAATTGTGTCTGTCAGATGGAAATCCTCCGGTAAGACTGCTGTGTGGTCATGCCATCTCCAGAGATGCAATGAAGAAGCTCATCATCCAGTCACGCAGGTATACCCAAGACCTCGATCTCAACCAATGCTGCTAACATTGTTCTGCCCTCAGCCGACTCAAGTGCCCCTACTGCCCCATTGAGATGCTGGAGGGCGAAGTTCAGGAGATAAAGTTCTAGCCCCACCCACTGAACTGATCCACAACCCACTGTATCACTATCATCACTCTTCTCTCAGTTCTTTGCTAACTCATCCTGCACCATGACTTTCGGAATTATACGACTTTCATGAGATAATACATTTTGTTCATTTTGGTTCATCACACATACCGGCCGGTTGACTGAGTTCGCAAATGCTGTTTTCAGCAAACAACAAAGATCATTATTTGAGAGGAGAATCAGTGAAAATGGGATGATTATGAATGAATGGACTTGTGATGTGAAGGGGTTGATTGATGAATAGTGATAATGGCAAAGTGAGGGTAGAGGGTTCATTGTTACAAGTCTATATACACAGTCTTACATCATATCTCGATAGGACCGTTCGGTCCAGTCAGAGCCACCACAGCCTGTCCCCTCCCCCACCCCTTCTCCTCAACCTCCAGTATCTGGTTCTCCACCATAACCCTGAAATCCCCCCCGCCCCCGTCCCCCCTCTCCCCCGTGGTCTCCTGGCCATACAGACCACAGTGGATGGCCAACCCCGGGAGCTGCAGCAGCTCCTCTGTAGCCGGAACCACCGTCGACACCTCACACACTTCACAATTCCCGTAGTCAAGGAAACGAACTTTGCACTGTGTGAGAGAGGGGAAGCCGATGACCCTTGCCCTGTACCACGTCTGGTCCTCTGAGAACTTTGTACACGACAGCTCTCCCAGTACCGGAGGGTGAGAGGGAGACACACTCAAACAGTGGCTGTGTATCTTCTCCATGAGTGGGTTGAGCTGGTGCAGGTTGGGAGACTCAACCGATTGGACCCAGAAGTCGTTGGGTCCGTGGACCTCAGTCACTTGGACATGGGACTTGCCTCCCTCTCCCAGGGAGCTGGTCTCCACGGAGAACAGGGCAGTGGGAGGGAGGGGAGAGAGGCCCAGCTTGTCCCTCAGAGAGCAGCTGGTTGCAGGGTCTACAAGGTCAACCAGGAGAGGCTGGTAGCTCACGACGCGACACTTTAATGTGGAGCTGGTAGCCAGCTGGCTGAAGAGAGCCAGGATGGTGGGGTCCGGTTCCAAGGCAGTACGGGGCTCTATTCCGTACAGCGCACATTTGAGAACCAGCTTCGGGACATCGGTAAATTGGGCAGGCATCGATCGAATCTGGGTCAGTCGGACCGTTTCTCGATTGCCATAATCGACGAAGAAAACACCCAGATTGCTGTGGGCGGAGTCAAACGACTCGACCTTTGCCCTGTACCAACTGCCGTCAAACAGAGCCAGGCAGTAGTGTCCAACTGGAGGGTGTGTGGCTGGGGGTGTGGTCTGGGCAAAACAGAACTCTGAGATGGATTTCATGAAAGTGGAAAGATAGTGGGGTGTTTCGGGAGACACTGGGTGTATGTACACACCAGTGAAGGAACTGACACTCAGGGCCAGAACCTCAAACTCACTTTCTCTGGGAAGTTTGATTCGAGAGAGGTATCTTACAGACTGGTCGTCTTTCTTCACAGACGAGGGTGGAGTGGCGGTTGAGGTAGTGGGAGATGGTTCAGTTGGTGGCGTCTTTGGTGTGGATGGGGGGCTCGGTGCAGCCAGACCGGCACGGACCATCTCGACAGCGATGGAGATTTCCCCAGAGCCTGAGGAATCCACGAGGTGTACGGAGGGGGTTCCGTGGAGGGCATCGCGGGACTCCATACGAACCAGCAGAGTCCTCCCACAGTACTGCTGGAGGAACGAGGCAGCCTCTGGCGACCAGTGGTAAGCAGGAGGCGGGGGGTACACTCCGTGGAGGGTGCACTTGACACAGAGGACTGGTTGCTTGAGCAGCTCTGGTGGACAGGGAACAACGTTTGCCAACGGTACGACCTCCTCGTTGCCGTAATCGATAAACTTGACAACGGATTTGTCATCGTGTGTCCCGACGACAGAGGCTCTGTACCAGACGTTGTCCACGGGGTACTTGCAGACGACCACCTGGCCTTGCGACGGAGGGTGCGAAGATGGGGCGGGGAGAGTACCTGAGTTGAGTTCGTCCAACAGCTTAGCGAGCTCGTGGTGACTCTGCTCTGTTGCCAGGTGGACGTAAAAGTTTGGGAGGTCGGCCAACGAGGTGATGATGACTTCCACAAACTCCATGTCAGATGGAAGCTCAGTTCTGGCAAGAGTCGACACTGGTGGGTAGTCAGGTAGTGGGGGCTCGGGGGCAATGCTCTCTGTGATGATTGCTGGAGGTTCCTGCGAGAGAGATGGACTTAATGGACTTTCTGCTGCTGTCTCTCCATTTGCAGCATTGCCAGGAGCTACATTTTCAATGTCGTTCTCTCTTGACCCAAATCCACCTCCAAAGGGAGACGATTTTGTTGGGCTCGCCGCTGCGTCTGCTCCCCACATTTAGAGGGAGAACCTTCATTCTCATTCCCTCTCTTCTTCCAACCTCCCCCTCCTCCTCCCCCACTTCTCCTCCCCCTTCCTTCCTAGGTCCTCCCTCCCATCCTCCCTTCCCCGCGCCCCTCTTCCCTCCCCCACCCTCCGCAGACCCAGGCCTCTTTCCGCCACCAGTCTTCTTTGGCTTCCTCGGTGAGCTTCTCTCGTCCTTCGCGTGTCCAGCCTCCACCCACCAGGCCCAGCGCGCATCTTCCCGTTCTTGTCGCGCAAGTCCACGAGGTGTTTTTGGGGTAGCGAGACTGAAAAGTGTCCAGGACAGCGCAGGTAGTGATGACCACCTCTCTATTCCCAACCAATGACCTGAAGTCCTGAGAGCACTGCTGGGAAGGTTGCTTGTCTGGTGTCTGGCTCACAGGATGGTGACCATTCAGACCGCAAAACACTGCCTGTGCAGGTAGTTCAGCGCAAGAGGCCGGGAGAATGTACACGTCTGATTGGGGAACAGTTTCGGAATTTCCGTAGTCAATGAACTTCACTAATAGTTGGGACTACTTTGCTTCCAGATCCTTGCGCGATGAACCATTTGGTCCTCAGAGAACCTGGCAGCACAGAACATGGGGAACTCTCCGCCGGGAGGGAAGGGAGCTAGCGTTGTGCTGTTCAGCTTGTTGGAAATTTCTTTCAGAGTGTTGAGTGATTGTTTGTCCAGAGGCTGGACGTGGAATTGGAACGGACTGATGACAGAGGTGACCAGTGCCTCCACGTCCGCATTGATTGGGAGATTAATCCTGGAATTTTGACCTCTGTAGCACGACACACAGGACCCCGCCCTCTTCTTGCACCAGTTTGAGGAGAAGAGAAGTTAGTCGATGGAGAGCTGTTTTCACGTGTCTTGTCAACTGTTTCTTTAGCTGGCGAACCGCGGGTTGCAGTTTGAGGAGGTGCGACTGGTTGCGGGAAAGAGGAGAGGGTGAAAAGAGGAGGAGGAGAGCTGGCAGGAGATTTCGGGGCATCAGGCGACTGGACCATCTTCACACCCGCCATCTTGCCAGCGGAGGTGTCTTTCTTCATGTCAGAGGACCTCACACACCAGCCATGGTTGATCATCTCCTCCACAACCGACTTTCCACCGTTGGCAGAGTTGGAGAGAGTCACAGAGTGGATCCCCTGCCGGCTGGTGGACACCAGTCTGGCATCCAGTTTCTTGTTCAGAATCTTGTTCTTCAGGTAGGCGATTGCGTCGTCCGCCCAGCTGAGGGCGTGGCCACTGGGAGCCACACCCACCAGGGAGAAGTGGACGGCCTGGAGAGGGAGGGTGAGGAAGACAGGTTCGATGTGCTGAACCTGCGACAACAGAACCATCTCTCGCTGACCGTAGTCAACAAACCGAACGTCAGCCGTCCCATTGTTGTTGACGCAAGTAACCTCAGCGCGATAGTACTGCTGGTCCTCACAGTGGCTCACTACACACAACTCCCCAACTCTGGGAGAGTAGACCCGACCTTTCCCCTCCCGTCCACCGTACTCTCTCTTCAGGTCTTCCTGCAAAGCGACTGAGTGCACCAAGTTGAGGGTGGATGACGTGGGCCCAGATGGAATAGGGGCTGTCGACGACCCGCGGCACAATCATAAAGAGAGTCTCAGAGGGAACTGGGCGCACGGACACATCTTTGGCCATGTACATCAGTTTGAGGTTGCTGGTCTTGGGAGGCTGGGGCACTGGAGGCTTGAACGCTGGCGAGGAGTTAGAGAGAAGAGGTGGGAACTTGATTAGAGGAGCACCACCTCGAGGGGTGGGAGCTGTCTCCAAGAACTGAGCCATGAGTGGCTCGAGCTCTCTGCCGTCAGGGAGCTGTACTGCGCAGAGGTAATAGACAAAGTTTGTGCTTGTCACTTGCTGCGAGAGAGTGGTCATTTGGACCGCGCAATTTCTGACTATATTACTCAAGTGTTCGCACCCATGGTAATCTTTACACTGCAGTGTTGGTAGACCACATCGGTACTTGAGACAGGGGATTGTCACCACTTGTTCGGGGAGAGTGACAAGGCTGTGGCGAGAGTAACTGGTCCGGATGCTCCCTCCAAAGTCGTGGAAACACAGGTCGATACTGCCGTTACCCATGTGCATCCTTCTCACCTCCATTCGGTACAACTCCCCATCGTCGTCTATGAACCCGACCTTTGACCCCACGACCAGATTGTAAGGATCGGCAGGCAAGAGCTGACCAGAGGCCGCACAATCTGCGATACATTTGAGGGCTTGTTTTACCTCCACACTCATCAGAACAGCACTGAATCTTGTACCAGAGAGGGTGCTGGTCACTACTGCCTTGAATCTCTTTGGAGGCTGGCAGCCAAGAGGGAGGGAGGGGAGAGGGGGGCCCGGGGATTGGAACACCTTCAGGACCTCCGAGGGAGCATTGGGTTTGCTGCCTTGTAGGACAGCCACAGGTGGAGTAGGGTTGGTGGGTGGTGGTGGGTTGGAAGGAGAGTCAGGGGAACTAACTGAGTTGTTCAGCGACTGGGTCTGGGGGTTGGAAGGAGAGACAGGGGAACAAGCTGAGTGGTTCATCCACTGGGTCCGGATAGTCGGACTGACTATTGGAAGAGAGAGTGGCGTCTGCCCTCCCACACTATGCTGGCGTGTTGGCGGCTTACTGACACCACCAGTGCTATGGACCTTCGCAGGCTGGGTCTTTCCACATGAGACTGGCTTCTGCTGAAGAACGTCCATCAACTCTTCCATGGGAGGGGTTGGAATGTCAAAACCCTCGTCTTCGCTGTGCTCTTTCTCTCGAATCACTAGCTCTGAGTTCCCCGAGCCTCCCGCGAATCAGCTGAACCTGGTTTCCTTCCCATGTCTTCCTCCCCAGGCCCCCGACACCCGGCTTTGTGTCTCTTCCAGTCCCTAGATTGGCACTCCCTCCCACAGTACGGAGCCTTGCACCGCTGGCAACTCAACTTGCACCGTTTGCCACACATTGTGCAGTTTTTAAGCTCAGAAGATGAACTGGAGGGAACTGCAGGTTTGCCAGCATCAAACGAAGCCTGCAGACTGAGGGCTCCACCAGACCCCCCAAGGGAGAACCCCCCGGCCCCCTTGTGCTCACCTCCGTCTTCCTGCGAACCCCCTGGGTCCTGGGGGGAGCTGGGAGTGGGGTCTCTGGGCCTGTACGTGGGGAGAAACGGGCTCGTCTTGCAGTGTTGCATCTCATACTCTGTCAACTCATAGCCGTTCCTGACAGCTGGCTTCTCTTCTTTGGCTGCGTACTTCCCACAGTTCAGAGTGCTCAAAAACCCCTCCTCCTCCCTCTTCTTGGCCAGCCCTCTTGTCTCGGTCCTCCTTTGTCTCCGATACCTTCACCACCAGACGTACTCCGCTGCCCATGTCGAAATCGTTCAACATCTGAATGGCACTCTCGGCCTCTCGAATCGTCCCATAGTCCACAAACCTGCACCGACAAATGGAAGAGGAAGTCATCACTTGAGGTGGTGCTAACTACAAGCATGTGTGTATCGTGGGAAGTGAGGAATACTAACCCATATGTCGTTTCTCTGTCAGTAGTGCCCTTCTGGATGTAGACTTTCTTCACTTGCCCAGCACGACCAAAGAGTTCTCTGAAGGCTTCCTGCAGGAGTGAGAGAAGGAGTGAAACGTGGTAGGGGTAAGGTGTGTATCATCTCGAACTCACGCTATTTATGCTATCTATGCTATCTGACTACAGACCTTTGGGAGGCCAAGGGGTATGTTGGTCACAAAGAGAGTGAAGTCTCCTCCGCCTGATTCCTTGGCCGCCTGCATGAGTGCTCCAGCTCCAGTCTCGTACGAGTTAAACTCTCGCGACCGGTAGTCGCTGGCCATTGGATCCCAGCTCTCCACCTCGCTCCCGCTGCACATGCACACACAGTCAATGAAGTCACACCTGCATTACAATAGTCTCCGCACACTCACTTGTGCATGCTGCGATACTGCTCTTCGTCTGAGGATGCTCTCCCGATGGAGCGACGCGGGGACACTGTCGGACTGCGCCGCGTCTTCTTGCCAGCAATACGGCGATGAGAGACTGCAGCCGTCGGCGGACCAGGCGCTTCAGTGATGCCCAGCGGTATGCGCGAAAGTGCTTCACTCCAGGGAATAGACGGAACTTCTGACGAGGGGAAGTCGCTCATGGAATCAGTAAGAGGTAGAGTGCGTCTTCCTCTTCGCTGAGGAGCGACACACGTGGCAGGCAACGCTACGCATGCGCGAACCTGCTGAAGCTCTGCTGAAGAAAAGAAGGCGTGGAACATCCGCTGCAGGACTAGAATCGAGGAGAATGGCTCGCTACTTCGGAGGAATACAGGGGTAAGATGGAGAAAACACCTTCCTGGTGCGTGCCTCACTTGCTCTGGTCAGAGCAGCGGTGGGTCTCACTCGGACTGCGTCATCCTGAACGAGAGAGGAGAGCAGGTTGGCTCCTCCTCCGGACCGGGCACTAACCCATGGGGCATCGGTCTTCGACCGCGCCGTGGAAGAGCTGGCGACCATGGTTAAGAAGGCCAAAACAGACGCTGGAATCCCTCAGGACAAGCCACTGGACTCGCTAGTTAGCCTCCCACTGGCATTGATCTGGATCAGTGATGGTGTCGTACACAGGGAATGGCTCTGAGTGGAGGAGAGCAGGCAGAGGCCCAGCGGAGGATCGCGGAGGGGATGACTAGCAAACACCCCAACACAGCCAGTGTGCACCACGTCTGTACCGACACCTTTGGCTCCATAGCCACTGCCTTTCCCAAAGGTGAGGTGCAGTCTGAGACTACCGCTAGTTTGGAACATCTCTCCCCCCGTCTGACTGGCTGGCAGGAGGAATGGTCCTCATCTCAGGGACGGGCTCAAACTGTCAGCTACTCAACCCATCAGGCTCCGCCCCTCGCTGTGGGGGGTGGGGTCACATGCTGGGCGATGGCGGCTCTGGTATGAAGTCATTATAGCATGAACAAAATGCCTCTCTTGTGGTATAATTCTCCTCAGGTTACTGGCTCAGCCACAGGACCATTCGAACGGTGTATGATGCAGAAGATGGGCTGGTGACGCCTGCCCATGACTACGCTGCCGTCAAGAATCTTGTCTTTGAACACTTCAAGGTGGCCACAGCTATACAGTGAGGGACTGTGTGTGCATGTGTTTCTCTTCAGCTGGAGAAGAGGTATGACATTCTCGACCATCTCTATGAGAAGTTTGAAAAGTCACACATTGCCACTCTCTGCAAACCCCTCGCTGAATGTGAGCCAAACCAAATGGTAGTGTGTGTGGAGCATTATAAGAGAAACATTCAATTAAGATCCATTCTTAATGCAGAGATATGTAGAATGTACTGGGCAAGCAGTCTGTCTCCTTCTCACCTCTTTTTCCACTGGTGTTCCCATTTCCAGTGGCAAGGAAGGGTGACAAGCTGGCAAGGCAGGTGTTCTGGGATGCAGGAGAGATCCTGGGAGCCCATGTGAAGGCCCTGGTCCCACAGGCAGAGGAGCCGTTTTCTAAGACACCTGGAGGACTTCGCATCGTGGCCGTTGGTTCAGTTCTCACCCACTGCTGGGACCTCCTCAGAGAAGGTGGGGGAGAGAGAGAGGTCTACAACTAGCACAACATTACAGGCATAGTGTTAGGTGCATTTTTGCAGGTAATTAAGTCTCACTGTGTGAAATCTTAAATCTCAGCGAGAAACAACCTTCAGTGTTGTGGGCAAAATTGTCATTAAAAATAAATTCTAATCTGCAAATTTTTGCAATGTAACAATTATTTCCTCTCTCTCTGTGTGTCTCAGGGTTCCTGTCGGTAGTGGGGGAGGTGGTGAGTGATCTGTCAGTGGTGAAACTGTGTGTATCTAGTGCAGTGGGCGGAGCCATCCTCGGGGCTCAGAAACTCAACTTCACTCTGCCTGTGAACTACAGTGCCAACACAAACCTATTGGAACATTTCAAGAAATGATTTCTGTTGGTTCTTTGTATGATATTGTAATGAAATTTTTTCAGTATATATTATAGTGAAGAAGTTGTAGGTGGGATGGGTGAGAGAAGTTGGTGCCATGTGTCAAATGAGAGCAGTTTCTGCCCCTTCCCCCATGGCCTCCCCCATACACATCTCTCCCATCAGACAGAAGTTCTGGCAGCACCAGCAGGCGGCCAGGATGGGGAGGGAGATGGGACACGTTGCACAGATAAGTAGGACCAGTAGGAAGTTCATGCAGGACTGGTAGCTGAACATTGTCGGCTCCTCCACCATCATACCGTCTGGGTTGTAATCTCCTCCGTCCATCTTTTATACTCTCTCCACTGCTGTTACTTGTCTTTCTCACTGTGTTAATTCTCGAAGCTTTTGCTACGACCAGAACGGCTGCTCGATGAAGACTGACTTACTTTCTTTCACCGTCTCTCGTTCCCGTGACGCGTGCGAATATTGCAGCGTGCATTAGCATACAGCATACATTTGAGGTTGTATGTAAAAGGAGGCGACAGGCTCTTGCCATTCATACATCTCTATTGGTCGGTGTTCGAGGTATTGTCTGCGAGCATTGCGTCGATGTTGCGGTCCGTCCGTTCTTCACGCATGCGCACTTACCAGTTTGTGCTATTGCATGCGCGCAATTGCACAAAGGACGTACTAGGGGACTAGACTCTGTGGAGAGATGGCAGTTGTCATGAGGAGGCTGGGCTCACTGGGCCGTGGCCTCTGGACGCGGCAGAGCTCCAAAGCGAAGCCCTTCTCCACGGCCAGCAAAGTCTCCGAGAAGTCAGCGGCCTCTCCCGGGGAGCTGGTCATAGAGAGGGAGAAGAAATTCAGTGCACACAACTACCAGCCGGTCCCGGTCGCCCTCTCTCGCGGGGAAGGAATCTTCGTCTGGGACGTGGAGGGGAAGCGGTACTTCGACTTTCTCAGCGGCTACTCTGCCGTCAATCAGGGCCACAGACACCCCAAGATTATGGCGGCGCTGAGCGAGCAGGCGTCCAAACTGACGCTCACATCCCGGGCCTTCTACAACGACGTGCTGGGGGAGTTCGCCGAGTGCATGTCGAAGATGCTGGGCTACGACAAGATGCTCCCCAGTAACACTGGCGTGGAAGCCGTGGAGACGGCAGTCAAGCTGTCCCGTCGCTGGGGCTACGACGTGAAAGGGATACCGACCAACCAAGCAAAGATATACTTCGTGGAGGGCAACTTCCACGGTCGCTCCATGACGGCGGTGTCTGCCTCCACGGACCCCGAGAGCTACGGAGGCTACGGACCATACCTCCCTGGAATCCATAAGATCCCTTTCGACGATCTTGACGCTCTGGAGGTGGGCTCGGCTATTAATGCAATACCCTGTTTTATAGGTGTGTGTTCTGCGGTAAATACAGGAGGCATGCTCAGACCCAAATACATGTTCCTTTATCGTGGAGCCAATCCAGGGAGAAAATGGAGTGGTTCTCCCCACTGATGGCTACCTCAGAGGAGTCAGAGACGTCTGCTCCAGACACAATGTGAGGAATTCAATATGTAATTCCGTCTAATTTCCCCTGCAACTTGTAGGTTCTCTTTGTGTCAGATGAAGTACAGTGTGGACTTGGTAGGGCCGGGAGGTGAGTCAGTCATGTCCAGCTAGTGACCTGATTGATTCCTCATTACCTCCAATGATGAAAGGATGCTGGCTGTGGATCACGAAGGAGTGAGGCCCGACGTTGTGATCTTGGGCAAGTCTCTCTCTGGAGGACTGTTTCCAGTGAGTCTTGGGGTCTCTCTGTCTGGACCTCTGTGTCTCCATGACTGATTTCCCTCTCAGGTGTCCTGTGTTCTTGCTGATGATGAGGTGATGCTCACAATCAAACCTGGACAGGTATGAGTGCAGGACATGTTGGCCAATGTCTCATGTACTTCAGGCAATTTCAATGTGGCTATTGGTGGAGATAATCTCTCCATTGTCAAACTGCAGTGCATTAGCTGCACTCTATGTTGTTGAGTGTGTATGTGTACGTATGTACTGCTCCATACACACAGCATGGGTCGACATTTGGAGGTAGTCCTCTTGCGGGTCGAGTGGCCATTGCATCTATGGAGGTAGGCATGTGACAGTGTGTAAAGTGGGAGTCGGGTGAGGTGTGTGTGTGTGTGTGCAGGTGTTGAGGGAGGAGGGGATGGTGGAGAATGCAGCTGCCATGGAGGGTGTGTTGAGGAGGGAGTTGAGTCAACTAGACCCCTCAGTGGTCCACACACTACGAGGAAGGGGCTTGTTCTTTGCTATCGTCATCACTCCTATCCCAGGTGTGCAGAGAGAGGGGGGCTAGCTATACACACAGTCAGATGTTCTGTCCACCACAGGGTTCACTGCATGGGACGTGTGTCTAAAGCTGAGAGACCACGGCCTGCTAGCCAAGCCCACGCATGATGACATCATAAGACTGGCCCCCCCACTTATCATCACAGAGGAACAGTTGGTGGAGGCTTGTGGCATTGTGAAGAGTGTCATCAACAGAGAGACTGACTAGAGGTCTATGGTAGCGACACATTATTATACTGTGATACTATTGTTCAAAGAAAGTTTTTTCACACTCACAAGACCACATTGAGAAAGTGTCTGTGTGTGACTATGGCTAGGTGTTGGAGGCAGCTTCGCTGATCTCCATCTCTAGTCTTCGTTTCATCAGTTTATGACAGGGGCGACAGACTCTGTGGGGTTGCTGGGTGGCGTGCCAGGGCAGGGGGGCGACGTTGCTTGCACACACATTACAGGAGACTGTGCCACAGTAACAGCAGTGGTACTGGAGGGTGAGACGGAGGGGAAAATCAATGACTCTTAAAAGGTGGGTTTGTCATTTCTTTGCTGACCTTAGAGACGAGGAAGGTGAAGGCTCGACCACAGGCACAGCGAGTCACGCTGCGCAGAGGTTGCCATGGTAGGTTCATCTCCGGCAGATGGTCCAGATAACCTCTGAACTCAGCGGAGGAGGTGGGGGAGGGCGAGAGCCGGCGTGGGGAGGGAGGGAAGGGAGGGGGAGAGAGGGAAGACCTCTCAGAGGGTCCATCTTCTCTGCCAGTGCCTGAAGGGTTAGTCCCTTCGTTTCCTAAGTCATTATTCCTGGTGCTGGTTTCATCATCCAGTTCAGTTTTATTAGTGGCTGTAGAGACACCTTCCGAAGAGATATTGGCACAAGATTGTCTCCTGTGCAGTTTCTCCAAACCCAACTTGAGAGCACTCACAGACTATATACAAGGGAATGGGGGTAACGTCACATGAGTATTACATAACAGTCATGTGACAGGAACCTGAGAGAGGAAGAGAATGTGTTCGTGGAGGCATGCGTTCTGCTGGTGAAGACTGGCCATCAGCTCCTCTTCCTTCTCCATCAGTCTGTCGTGGAGAAAGTACCTTCCATACAGACCCCTCCATAACCTTAGAGCACAGACAAAATTAATAAGATTTTGCTCGCATTGTAATTTTCACATGTGGATTGTGTGTGGTCTCTTGACCTCCAGTGTTGTTGGAAATTACTGCAGTTGGATATTAGTTCTCACTATTTGATTATCATGCAGATTAATGCTTCTGTGTGAGAAGAATGATACAGCACCAACAATCGTCCAAAATGTCACGTAATCTGAAAGTCGCAGTGCTTGTGACAAAGACTGCCAACTTCCTTACTTGAGGTGGCGAATGTCGGTAGAGGGCTCCAGGACCTCTCTCGTCTCTCCTCGCTGGTAGAGAGGGTTGATGAAATCGTCCAGGTGGTCCCAAATGTGGCCCCAGAGAGAGAAGGTCTTCTCTGAGAGCCTGTACACCACACCACGAACTAAACCAGCAGCCTCTCTCTCCCTCTTCCTCATTTCCCTCTCTCTCCCTCTCCCCTCCCTACCTCTGCTCCATCCTCTCCTTCTCGCAGTTGCCAATGAAGGTCCCAAACTGGCAGGAGTGGGCGTGGTCGTGGAGGGTGACCAGAAAGTGTTCGTTGAACTGGAAGGAGGTGGGGAACTGCTGAGCCACCTGCCACACACAGTCCAGGAACTGAGTGAAGATTGGAGACGTCTCCTTCTCCTCCACCACTGTGTGTCCACATCTCTGGGAGAACTTGTGTCCGCACGACAGCCACTCCTTCTCTATGAGTACCTGAGGCAATGCCAACAGTTAATAATAGAAACTTTAAAGAAAGGACCGTCTGATTAAAGGTCTGAGTGTGGAACAGACCATGAATCCATGGAGAGAGTGGTAGTAGGGGTCGAGGAAGAGAGATGTGAGGGCACAGGTCTGAGCCGTTCTGTCCCAGCCATCGGAACAGTGGACCAAGACGCTGGACCCTGCCTGGAGTGACTGGAAAGAGAGAGAGGTGGTGGGGGTTTGCGGAACCGGTAGAGATTGTGAGAGAGGTGTGTGAGTGAAGGTGAGTTACCCTGGAGGAGAAGAGAGAGGCCTCCAGGATGAGCTGAATATGTCGGAGCCAGCCGGAGGACTCCAGACATGAGAGAAAGCCTGACACAGTCTGGTGAGGGGTGTGCACGCCTGCAGACAGACACACAGACACTATCCTCATGCCTCTGAAGGCCTTACAGGTTGCCATTGGGGGACAAGAGCAAGCCAAACGTCATTTTCCCTTACAAATAGACAAACTGCATTGCTGTAGTAGGACCACAAAGCTCCACTCAGTTTCTTAGCCACTCGTGAGCAACATACGATAGTTAGTAGACTTCACGGCATTAATTACATTGTAACAGTGCATATTCATAAACCATCAGTCTGTGTACTGTAGTAGAGAGGACTGGCCTTCAATGAGTTTCTGGAGACTCTCTCTCATGACGTGGATGTTGTGGATGTTGTAGAACTGGTAGTCAGTGTTGGAGTAGTAGCCAGACGCCTCGTAGCCTTTCCCTGCCGCCCTGTTTGCCATGGCGTTGATCTGCCAGGACACCAATGGACAAGGAAGGGGAATAAATAAGTGGAGAGGGAAATGGAGGTGTAGGGTAGTTAATTCGTTAATTTGGGCTTTGAAAAGAGGGGTAGAGAGAGGGGAGAGGGGGTATGACCCTGGGTCTAGTGTCCATGACGTGAAGTGTAGAGGTGTTGGGACTGGCTTTGAGGATACACTGAATCATCTCTTCATCTTCTTGTGAGCGGCCCATCAGCCCAGCCAGAGGCTGACTGCTTCGGCACAGTGCAGACTGCAACACACACACACACACACACACACACACAAAATAAGAGAGTGAAGGGGGAGATTCAAGTACCTGCTGGGGGGAGTGGTAGTAGGACAGGATTGGAAGACGTCCTTTGCTACGGAATTTGGCACTCCCCATGATAATGTCATCTGTAGCACACACTGGAACATAGAGATCATGACTATACGTGTCACACAGCTGTCCATGTGTATGTGTGGAGAGAGAAGGTAAAGGAGGAAGAGGGAAGGAAACTGAGAGATTGCCTCATGTCCATGAGACGGAGGCAACAAACCTCATAGCTGTGGTTGAGATTGGTGGCCTGCCAGAGCTCATTGGGTATACCCATCCTCTTGTAATCAAACTCAGCTTCATACAGACTCCACCCCGAGCTCTGTTTGAGGGTGCTTGAGTCTGGTCGGTACTGGTAGGCATAGAGTTCACTGTACACCTCTGACAGAGAGAGAGAGAGATGGACAGGTATTGAACGAAATTTCCACGCTTATTCTTCCATGTGAACACTCGTGCTGTGATAACTCACTGGGCTGTGCAAACATGTGGATGGTCTCGATAATGTCCACTATGTCCGATTCTCTGGGGATGATCAGGTAGAGCTGCTGGAAGGTCTTACAGGAGAGGACGAGGGGGTAGCCCCTGGTCGTTAGCGACTGTCGCTCCACACCACTGATATGATGGTAGAGAACCTGTGGGCACAAACCCAGCAATAATCAAGCTGGGTGGATAGGGTGCTAACGAGGGGGTCTACCCATGTTTCCTGGGCTCCAGTTGGCTCCACAAAGATGAGGTGTCTGTCCGTGAGGCATAGGGTGCCCGTTACGAACTCTCTCGTCTGGTGGTACTGCCGCAGCAGCACTCGATCCACCTGCAGGATGGTGCGGTACGCTCCAAACTTTACGCGAGCGGCTAGAACAGCTCACTTTTGGCGTCTTTATCTCGTGGACTCGACTAATAGGTCCATCATCCACCTCCAGGCCCGTGGCAGAGTTCACGAACTTGCTTTTCCCCACAGCCAAATGCATCGGGGAAGCCATTTTCCATTTAGTGCGCAGCCTGTTTTCTATTAGATGCACACCAAGGGTTCAAAGTCCGTTCTCTTCGCACGCGGTCTCTGTCCGGGTATAAAACCTTCTGTCACCTGCATCGTTTGCCAAGGATGACTCTGTGCGTCCAACTGCCGACAAGTTCCAGTATCGAGCATGTACTGGAGGCTCGTCATTCTTACGGGTCTGGCTCTGTGCCCCCGTATGCAGGGTAAGATCTCTCCAATGTATGGAGGTGCATACAGCATTGCGTGATATCTCTGTAGGACAGAACGAAACTGCAGCACCGAGCGCCGGTATTCACCTCGTCTCGTACTCTCCCTCGTTTCGCCTGGAGTCTTCCCCCACTGCTGAGGCTCCTGGTCTTCCCTCTCCTGGTGGACCACTCCTGATGGTTGCCGCACTGAGCGTGCTCTCTGTCCTGTGTGTATGTGTGCTGGTGACAGTGGTGGTGGTGATTGTGGTGAGGGTGAGGAGGGGCCTCAGGCGGTGGAGACAGACCTCCCACACTCCGGAGAAAACGAGACAGAGAACCAGTGGAAATGGAGCCACAGCTCATCTTCTCTCATCTGCCCTCTCCAACCAAAACTTTGAGTGGTGCCGGCCTCGCTCCCTCTCTCCATCCTCCCCTGTACTCTCCTCCTCTCCTCGCTCCACTCTTCACTGCACTCTCCCTACCCACCTCCCTCCCTCCCCAACCTCCACACACAATTACTCAGAGATCCGTTCCCTCTCTCCCAACCAAGCAACCGTGGTCCACCCCACCCCATCTTCCCCTCGACCTCACTTCTACGATGAAGTCGAGTGTGAAGACCCGGTGAAGTCAGAGACACTAGTTGGCAGTGGGGAGTGGGCCAAGACAGAACAAGTCCATCTGTACAGTCTCTTGGAGGACCCCACTGAACACTCTCCTCCCTCACTAGCCAGCAATCAACATTCCCTGGCCAACAGTGGTGGACCACAGACACACAATCCTGAATCCAGAGAATCATCTCCGATGTCTCGGTGCAGTTCCGTCTCGGTCCAGGACAGCAATCCCGACTGGGTTCTGTCTCCAGTGGCGAGATTCCGCCCATCGCAACCTCCCAGACGAGTGGTTCCCTATCGTGTGTCCCTCATTCTGCCACTGTGGGAGGGACGGGAGAGAGGAGGCCCCGCCCTCCCTCTCCCCGCGCAGCTGGCTGGTCGACATCCCGCACGTTCACTACCAGCTGCCAGGGACTGGATGAGTCAGGACGCTACAACCATCTCGAAGGTGTGACAGTGGGCTACGGAAGTCTCGAGGAGAACGCAGTGTATGCAACTTTGGAACCGTTTGTGGGACCTGAGACCATGAGGCCTGCGCTCTAGCTCGTGTGACGCTCGTCTCTATAATCATCTCCAGCATTGACTCTCTGCACATTCACATGTTCTCAAAGAGTTGTATCACATCATTTTTGTAACTAGGATCACACAGTGTCAGAGTATACCTGTGATTGTAGTGATAATAATTATAATGGTGGTATGATAATTGATAATATAAGATGCTCAGTTATTCGCTTGCATAAAAAGAGACACCTGCGAACTGACTAAAGAATGCTGCCTCTACGTGCAGCTGTTCTTCGCTGCTCTGCCTCTTCGGCCATTTCAAACAGCTTGCGAGCAGCCACGTCTCCCGTTTGCTCCACCATTCGACGGAAGAGGGAGTGAGGTCGCTGTAGGAGTCTGCTTGGCCTCTCAAACTCCTTTACTTGTCCTCTGTTCATCACCTTGGATACAGACAGAGGGGGAGAGGGACAAAGAGTGAGAAACACACATTATACGAGAGGGGGGAAAGGGAAAGGGGAGAGGAAGAGAGGTGCAACTGTGTGAATTTTCAACAGCCGAGGGGTAGCAAGGTGCCGTGCCAAAGGGTGGGACCCTCACTACCAAGGACAGGTCTTGAGAGTTGCAGAGTTTGCAAACATTGGAATTTTGATACAATTAGCTCTGCCTCAATCACTTATCCTGGCATGTACACAGCCACACAATCCAGCCAAGACGACAGGACATGTGGTGGGCGGAAAATTCACCAGAATTCTGTCAGAGTCCATAATTGTATTGAGGCGATGGGCAATGGTGAGGACGGTACAGTCAACAAACTGCTCTCTGAGCGCCTTCTGGATGATTCCGTCAGTCCTGCAAGACAAGTCGGCACCATTAGAGAGTGGGAGGAAGGGAGAGATCGTAACAGGTAATGAGAGGTAGGAGGAGTCTGTCTGACTTGATATCGACGTTGGATGTGGCCTCGTCGAGGACCAGAATCTTGTTGTTCCTGAGGAGAGCTCTGGCGAGGCAGACCAGCTGCTTCTGCCCCACACTGAAGTTGGTTCCTCCCTCCGTCACCGTTGCCTCCAGTCCACCCTTCATCTCCTCCACTGCCGACTTCAGCTGAACCTGCGTTGCCAGGGACAACAGCCAGGAATGCGGGGCAGGTGGGTGCAGGAATATAATTAGGAGGAGGGCCAAGCCGAGGCAGCAGTGGCACCTATTGCAGCCAGTGTTTGTGCTACATTCCCCGCTGGTTGCCATAGTGGGCCATGGGGACAGCTGTGAGAACCCTCCCTCCCCCTCCCCTATATCTCTCTCCACTCTCCTGTACAGTGTGTCTACAGCTCGGCATCCCATTCTCAATCCATGTATGTATGTATAACTCAGTGGGTATATACTTGGTTGAGATACACGTGAGTACAGACCTGCTCTAGAACGCTCCACAGCTGAATGTCAGTGCAGTCAGAGAAAGGGTCCAGGTTGTACTTCACTGTCCCACTGAACAGTACCGGGTCCTACAGCAGGGAGACAGTGCACACCCTCTTTCTTTTGTCTAACACTAGTTGAATGATTTCCACCCTTGGAACTTGGTTATGGAAATCCCGGTTTCAATGTGTGGCAAATATACTGTACTCCAGAGCAAGTGATGCAACACGAACACAGCAGGGTGAGCTCTAAATGGAAGAGGACCTGAGGAATGATGGAGATGCGTCTCCGCAGGTCGTGGAGTCCAATCTCCTTGGAGTCAACTCCGTCCACTGTCACTTGTCCAAACGGCTCCACCAGTCTGAACAGGACAGAGATAAGAGAAGACTTGCCGGCTCCAGTCCGACCAACGATACCAATCTGGCAGGGGCAGGGGGGAAACGAGAATGCCACAATCACTGTACTGTACAGAGTCAAATGTCTGTCTGACCTTCTCAGAGGGTTTGATGGAGAAGGAGAGGTTCTTGAGGACGAGAGGAAGGTCAGGTGAGTAGCGGAACGCCACGTCGGAGAAGACCAGGGCTCCGCGGCTCGGCCAGTCGGAGGGCGGAGGTTGATGAGGGGGCGTGGTCTCCAGGGAGGCCTCCGACTCCAACTTGCTGTAGGCCATGATCCTCTCTGCTGAGATCATCTGAAGAATTATAAATAGCCAAATAATTGTAAGCACACACAGTGTGTGTGCATGTTCCGCACATGATGCATGTGTACATTTTCCAGAGTTGTGCATCATCCAAAATAATAATATGTGAACTTTTTAATTGCACATGGAGGTACATACACAGGTGGGCATTTGCTACGTTATGTTTATAGGCAAGCACAAGTCCTACATATCATACAGGGAGACTAAACTGTGCAAAGCAAGGCAAACCCAAATTGCTTAGTGCACCACTCTCAACTCACCACATTCTCCACCTCAGCACTGAGTCTGACACAGTACTGGAACATGCCAGCCAGAGAGACTGTGTAGGTGAGTCCCAACCCCACCAGTCCAGCATTCAGGGAACCAGCCAGGGGGACTGAGGAGAAGGCTACCGTGGCCAGGAACACCCCGCTGACAAAGTCGATCCTCATTCCAAACCAGCGCGTGGTCACCAGGTACAGGTACCAGCCTTGGGAGTGCTCGTTCTGGAACCTGGACACAACATTAGCATTCCGTGGAACCAGTTTTTGAAACGTGAGGCACACACAAGTGAACTGTCTGACATTGCTGTAGTAGTTCTAGCAAACGGTGTGCAGAGAAGCAGATGCAGCAAAAAAACTGTGAACGTGTTGAAATTTCAACCAACTCACTTGTAGAGATATTTGAGAGCGGCATCTTCCTGATGGAAGGAGCGAATGGTGGGGAGGCCTTGTAGGGTGGTGGATATGTGGGAGTAGAGAGGACTCCGGGCTGGGTGGGGTGGGGGAGGGGGGAAGAGGGAAGAGACACACGGCCACAGTGTGGGGAGGAGGGTAAGGAAGAGGGAGAGGAGAGAAGAGGGGAGAGAGGAACTTACCGACTGCCTCAGTCTCTTGATGTCCCGTGAGGTCTTGAGGTAGTAGGTTCTCAGGAGAATGAAGCAGGTCATGATGAACGAGGCAGGGATGAGCACCCAAGGATTGGACACACAGGCAGTGATTATGATGGCCACGAACCTCAGTAATAGCTGGGGATTACATATATACGCAGTGACAACTTTACTCAACGGTCAGTGAGAGAGAGAGAGAGAGACTCACGAGCATGTATTCACAGAACTGAAACGGAAGGAGGTCATCGAGAAAACCAACGTCCTTGAGAAGCGGTTGAGTACTCGTCCGATGGGGTTGGTGTCGAAGAAGAGGACGGGTGCTCTCAGAATGGAGGCAAACATCCTGTTGTGGAGGATTCGCGAGGCCTTGACGCAGATGAAGAAGAAAGCGAGGGTTCGAGTGAGGTTGACGATGATGACCCCGAGGACTGTGCCACCGTAGACACCCACTCTCTGGTCCACGCTCAGACTGCAGAGGTCTCTGACAGTTCGGTTGGTCTCCTCCAGTAGTGTCAGATTCAGACTTGAGCAGTCGGCCCTGGAGAGAGGGGGGAGGAGAGAGGGGGGAGGGGAGAGGGACGTTACATGTGTGCGACCATCAACAAGTACAGCATTTTAAATGTCACACTTTACAGACTAACTTTCCAGTTAGGCAAGCTATTTTGGGCATTCACATTTTGAGAGTGGATAAAGCATTCCGTTTCTCAGCCATCGAGTTCTGAGTTTTTACTGTGTGTGTTAACGTGTATGTTTCTGGTCTTACCAGTCAGAGAGCCACCAGTCAGAGACTACCACACTGACCTACGGACAGAGAGAGAGAGAGAGAGGTGAGGGCAAGTGTCTCTGTGTGTCAGGGGCCCACCTCTCCCAGGATGAAGACTATCAGGACTGCAGTCAGGAGCAGAAACCCTCCGCCAGCTCTGAAATAGTGATAGTAAGTCTTGAAGGAGATTGTGCCGTGACCTTTCTCCTCTGGGGGAGGGCCGTAGATCCTCTCCTGTGAGGGTAGAGAGAGGAAGACGAGGTGATGGGGTCAGAGGCTGTGGTCCCTCACCTCCTCATCCTCATGTCTACTGCTCTCTGCCTCCACTGCAGAGTGTATGGACAGCATGGAGTGGGCAGAGTAGATGGAGGCGGAGTCGGGCGGGAACTGCTTGAGGTCGTCTCCCAGGTGACTGGGTTTGACGGAAGAGAAGGCCAGGTTGGACTGGCTCTCCGTGATGTAGATTATGTTTCTTCTCTTGTAAGGCGAGTTGGGGGCACAGGGGGCCACCAACAGTTGAACATCACCATTTGCCTTTTGGTCCTCTCCCTCTTCTCCCTCCTCCCTCTCCTCCTCCTCTTCATCTTCATCTTCTCCGTGGACAGAGAAAATCTCCCTGTCGTCGTCCTCGTCTTTGGCTTTGATGAGTTGCATTAGCTCCACACCGCTGGCAAGGATATCCTCGTAACTACCATATGCCTCCACATGACCCTGTGGAGAAAGTACACAGCTTCAAGTAAGAGAAAAGGGACAGTGGAAGAGAGGGAGGAAGAAAGGGGAAAAGAGATGAGGGGGAAGGGAGAAGGGAGAACGTTGAGTGTGAGGGGAGGGAGAGAGGGAACACACATCTTTAATGGCCAGGATGTTGTCAGCCAGCTGAGCAAACTGGAGCTGGTGAGTCACAAGAACGACTCTGCTTCCTTTCAGAAGTCCCGTCACCACTCTGTGCGGGGGTGAGAGACAGCAGTACCACACACTTTGAGTGGGACACGAAAAGTTAAACTTTCATGGTTTGCTAAAAATCCCGCTAACAGTCAACTAATCAACACAATGATCACTGAAAAGAAGTCGTTCTCTCGATGTTTTCAGACCTCAGAATACATAAAGTGTTTGATCTCCCATTATAGAAGGAGTGAGCCAACCTGTCGTAGAGTTGCCTGGCGACGGCGGTGTCCACGGCGGAGAGAGGGTCGTCCAGGAGGAAGAGGTCGGCCCGGTGGTAGACAGCTCTGGCCAGGTTCACCCTCGCCTTCTGCCCCCCACTGAGAGTCACTCCCCTCTCCCCCACCAGCGTCAGGTCTCCATGCAGCAGTTGACCCACGTCCTATAGGACAACATACACAAGACACAGGAAACAACAATTAGGACACCACAAGGACACCAAAATAACAGGACAGTGGAATGACCTAAATGAAAAGGACATTATGTTCAACAGGACACCACAATATTAACAGGACACTGGAATTAACAGGACACAAATCAGAGACAGATAGTCTGTGCATTGGGTGTGCCTGCCTTGTCGAGAGCGCAGGCTTCGAGCACGCTCTGGTATCGGTCGGGTTCAAAGGTCTTCCCGAGGAGAATGTTGTCCCTCAGTGTCCCCGAGAACACCCACGGCTCCTGGGAGGCATAGGAGACTCGACCTTTGACCTCCACCGTCCCTTCAACTGGTTTCAGCTCCCCAAGCAAGCACTGTAGTATAGTGGTCTGGGAACGAGACACAGGGTATGGGGAATCAGTAGCTACATGGCGGATACATTTTTGAAGCCATACAAATTTTACTGGACTCTGATGCATACCTTGCCAGCTCCCACTGGACCCACTATAGCTCAGCAGAGGGTTATTCTGTTGGAGTAAGAGACACGAAAATCGTTAAATTCTCTCTCCTCCCATAGGTGAGTCTGACCTTGTCCAGAGAGAAAGAGACACCACTGACAACCTTCTTGTCTCCCTCCTCGCTCCATGAGAGGCCGACTCCCTCCAGTCTCACCACAGGAGAGGAGCCCGAGGAAGAAGGGTCAAAGGTCGCTGCCGGCTCCAGTTCATCCAGTTCCAGAAGGTTCTGCAGTCAACAGACACACCCACCCTTCGAGGTTACGTAACAACGTGCTCAAGGCTTGGTGGATACACCTACTTACTGTGAACAAGGACTACCTCATGTACTGGCCTGCCATACTGGTATTAATCCAAGGTTCTATACGTGGTGTAAAGTGCCGTAGTGATAAGTGTGGCCGAATTCTGCCCATGGAGGTAAGAAAGCAAGCAGATAGCCTGTGGTCGTAAGGAGGGAAATCCAGATCAAGGAATGCCTTCACTAATCCACCGATAAGATCAGCGCATGCTGTGGCAGAAGAGAACTAAAGCCACTCTGCAGACCTTCAAGAGAAGACAGAGCTACCCCCTCACCTCACCTGTATTCTAGTGAAGCTGACGCGGAGTTCAAAGAAATCCATGCCCAGTCTGATAGTGAAAATGAACACGGTAATACGGAGGAGGTTTGTGAGAGAGAGGATTGTGAAGTAGGCAGTCACGGGGACACGCCCCTCTCTGAGGACGACGGGAGGAAGATGACAAGCATGAGGACTTGAAGGATGGTGTGGTGGTAGCCGGCTATGAATGCTCGGATCCCGTTGGTACGCATCTTGAATGAAGACTCGTACCTAATGAGAGAGAGAGAGGAGGGGCTAGCTAGTGGAGTCAAGATGGAGCTCTGCCACCAGATCATTTAGCCTGCTGACTATCATCACCACGTCATTGCTATTACATCATATTAGTGAGTGCATTTCGTTTTAGGAAGTACGCGTACACAAGAACCAGACACTAAATGTGCAGCAACCAATGGCGTACACTTAATCAAAGAGAGTGTAGCCAGTCTAGGATTAGTCACTGGGTCTGCCTTCAATCCAGGACATAAATTGTCTCTACAACTATTGATGGTGTATTGGAAAACCAGTGTCATGGCTGCAGAGGACACCAGTGCATCCAAAGACCTAGAGACCTGTACCTGTACTCGTGTGAAGCTAACGTTGATCTCAAATAACTGGACGACTGCTCGTATCAAGAGGACAAAGGTCGAACGACGAAGGCTGTTGGTAAGAGGACAGGGTGATGAAGTAGGCAGCGATGGGGATGCGACCGTCGCGGAAGAAGATGGGAAGGAAGATGATGAACATCAGGATTGTGCTGATAGAGAATAGGTAGCCAGTGAAAAAGCCTCTGATGCCTTGGGTACGCTGTTTGAACGAAGACTCATACCTAATGGGATAGAGAGAGAGAGGAAATGGGCTAGCTAGTGGAGTGAGGGAGTAAGGATGGAGCTCTGCCACCAGATCATTTCAACTCAAGAGGATGTTGGAAGCGATTGTAACATTACAAAACATGACTCTCAGTGCAATTTTTGCTGAGTCAGCAGCCTGTCTTCTATAGAGAATGTACGGCAGAAACAAAGCCTTTGGTGTAAGCAAAGTCAAACGGAAAACCTGTGGCACTAACTTGCCCACAAGTGCATGTAATTGTGCAGGTGAGAGATTTCAACTCAACTACTGAACTATGGACAAGGTTTTGCTTCTACCTGGGTGGCAAAGGCATAACCAACCTTAGCATGGATTCACACTACATTGCCCCCGTCGCGCCGTGCCGCAATAGAGCTAGAGAGAGAGACCTACCTGCACTCGAGTGAGGCCAACACGCACATCAAACAACTGGATGATGACTCTGACCAGGAATGTAAAGGTGGTACGACGGAGGACGTTGGCAAGGGACAGGATGGTGAAGAAGGCAGTGATGGGGACGCGACCGTCGCGGAAGAAGATGGGGAGAAAGATGATGAACATCAGGATTTGGATGGCCACGTGATGATAGCCTGTCAGAACACCTCTGATGGCTTGTGTGCGTTGCTTGAATGAAGACTCGTATCTATGGGAGAGAGAGAGAGAGAGAGCAGGGGCTAACTAGTGCAGTGAGAGGGATGAGAGATGGAGCTCTGCCACCAGATCATTTCACCTGCTGACTACACCAAAATCTCTCACAAGACAATGAGGAAGACGATGATAGTAAGACCTGAATCTTGGGCAATGAGGACACAGTTGGTGACCATCTTGAATAGCTGTGAGAAGTTTGCTGTCTCTCCTGGGAGAGCAATGGGGGAGAGCAAGAAGACCTGTCTGGTGACAGAAGGTCTGGTTTCAAGATGCTGTTGCAAAACAGCAGCAACTTTGCCCGAGAGTCAGCTAAAGGACCAGTGGATACGATTTCAGTCAGAGTTGAACCTCCTGTTTGCTCTCAGGCCAGAGCAGTAATGCGGAGCATGCCACGCACAGCAATGGGACAGACCTTACCTTCATACGCAGGACAGCGACAGAAGCCTCTAATAGCTCTATGACACCCAAGGTGATGTGACGGTAAATGTTGACAGCAAGAGGCCAGGAGAGAGAGAGGATGGTGAAAAAGGCACGCGGAGTCACTGGTTCCCTGGCGAGACCCACGGCGATGTAGATGACAACCATTATGAACACTCGGCCAGTGACATACAGGAAGACAGCAAACATTCTGAACAAACCGGCCAGAAACACCATTAAAAACTCATACCTGTGGCAAGAGAGAGAGAGGGGGGGAGGGGAAGAGGGAAGGACGAACTAGACCAAAATCAAGCCTGCAGGTTCACCACCACTGCCGTATTACCAACGTTCTTAGAGACCTCATTGTTCTGTTTGCAAGGAAAGGGGGCACCCCAACAAGGATCAGCCTCATTAGGTCAAGATTACGTGAAGCATGGTGCTAGCCATTGTGGTCATGTGCTTGCTGCTAGGCAACGTGATCATGTGACTGTTGCTAGGCAACGTGATCATGTGACGAGTGGGGCCCTGCAGGCAAAGTTGCTGGTGGCAGAGCTCCTTGAAGACAACTGCATCACACACTCGTGTGTCTGCTGCATGGATTACTCACTTGCGAAGGTGGTTGACAACGTTTCTGAACGCATACTCCCAGGCATACATCTTTATCACTCTAATACCAGTGATGACTTCGTTCATGATCCGTACACGTTTGTCTGTGACTTGAGCCGATTTCAACCTTAGAGGGTATAGAATGGCATTGGACATATGGAGAAGGAGTAATTGTACAGAGAGAGAGAGAGAGAGAGAGAGAGAGAGAGAGAGAGAGAGGAGGTGGAAGGAGGAAAGAGGAAGAGAAGGAAGGCTCACCTAAGTCTGCCAAAGAGACGAGCCAGGAAGACCTGCAGTGGGATCTGGAGGATGACGAAGGCGAGGGCAAGGAAGGCCGGCCAGCCAACCTCGCGGTACACAAGGAAGGTGAAGGCGGCGAGATGGAGCGGACTTATCCAGAGGAAGTGCAGGAAGAGGAAAGCCAGGTCGAATCTCTGGACGTCGTTGGAGGCCAGGTTGATCACATGACCAGTGGACACCTTGCCCAGGGTCACCTGACTCAGCTTTAGAATCTGGCAGTGTGGGGACAGAGTATTACTCACAGGATAGTCTTTCACAAGGAAGCATTACGTGTCAGCACTTTTATTGACCTATTCTCTACACAAACGTCACATGCTCACCTTCTGGTATATGGCATTGGTACACATCACCCGACTCATCATTCCAACTTTCTGACCAATAAGGAAGCCATGACCGTGCAGGAGCGTGATGACGAACGCCATGGCAACAAGTCCTGGGTGGAGAGGGAGTGGAGAGGGAGTAAGGGGAGGAAGGAGAGTATGAGAGTGTCCACTTATGTACCTCCAGCCAGCAGGTAAGCATCTCTCGTATCGTCAGATGTGGGGTCTTCAATGGTAAAGTAGTTTGCCAGGTAGCCTAGAACCACTGACTGACCAACTTGGAGGGCCACCTACAGAGAGACACACCATACACTTTACTTTTGGGAGAGAAAGCTCCATGCAAAGTCCGCTCACCTCGATGAACATGAGGACTCCCTGGATGAGGAGCCGGTGCCAGATGCACTTGAAGAGAGCCCGCCACAGCCGAGCCTTCCCTCCACGTTCCTTCTTCCCCACCTCCACTGCCCAGTACCTGCAGACACACACACTTACACTACGCTGCAAGGTTCAATGTCTTACTTATTGAATTTCTTGAGCAGTCTCTCTGCGTCTACCTCCTCAGGATGGACATAGAGGTCCTCTTGCTTTATGTCGTTCCTCCAGCCCAGCCACATCAGAGGGTCGATCCAACTATATACATTATTAGTTGGTATGCATAGCTTGAGCACGCAGACGCAGCTCGCTACGTTTACACAACGCAAGCAGAAGGGGGGTTCTTACGTGAACAGAAGGCGAGAGATGATGTTCCAGCGGGCAGCAGTCCGCGGGTCCTTGGGTTTGCGGCGGAGCTCGGCCACTGGAGGCTCTGCAAATCCCTCCTCCTCCGCGGCCTCTGCCTCTTTCTCTGTGCCCCCGGCCGTCTTTCCCGACCCTTCGTCCATCGTGTAGGATAAAGCAAAGACGAGGCCCAGCAAACGAGAGTACGCCTCCCTCTATCTAAGCTACACGATCGCGGCAGTCACGTGTTTGCGTGCTGAACTTTCGACCTTAATAATGGGTGTCAGTTGAGGGGGGATGACTAGAGGTGTGTTCAGCGACCTGAATGTGCAGAGGCTGGAGAGCCGCGCAGCAAACCTTGCCCTCCTGCAAACCCTCGCAGACAGTACGTTTGTGTAAGCCACATACCCACCTGTAAGGCACCCCTCCCTCGCCCTTCAGGTGGATATGAGAGAGTGGCTATCTGTCATCACGTGACTCTCAAGAGAGGCGTCCAGGTGCAGTGAAATTGTGGGTGTCATTAATGTGAAGGTCAGAGTAACACCAGTTGAAGGCAGCCCCCGATGTGACAGAGTTGGTGGAGAGGACACCTGCTACCAAGAGGGGCAGACAGCTAGAGGTTCTGCAGAGACTCACCGTCATGGTGGACGACCCTGCTCTTCTTCACACACTAGTAAGCACCCTCCTCCCCCTTTTCTTTCTCTCCCACCAACTTTCCTTCTTCCTCTTACCAGCTACAGTAATCCCTCCGAATATAGGACACTTGGTTCTTCCCCCTTACCAATACATACATTGGTGTCACTTCCTAATAGAAGAAAACCTCAGAATTAAGGGACACTTGGTCTCTGAAGATGTTCCTCTATCCCTCCCACTTCTTCCTCCAGTCCTCGCCAGCAGCTGAAAGCTATGACCTGTTAGCAGTGTGCCCAGCCAGTGATAGAGTCTTCCTCCAGGCCTGCAGTGTTCTCCCTATCGACATCGTCACGTTCAACTTTGCTGAGAAACTACCGTTTGTTCTCAAATTCTCTCAACTCTCACAAGTATGTTACCACAGTTGAGTTGAAACAATGCTCGGGGGACCTGTATCAGGTGACAAATTTAATTTCGCTTCTAGACAATTTTGAGACCAGCTAAAACATGCAACGCAGTAACACACACTATGCAGGGTTTTTCTACGAGACAGCTCTGATTTTCTCCCGTTCTTTCTGCATGACAGGCTGTAGAGAGAGGACTTTCTCTGGAGATATGTTACTCACCTGCTCTGAGAGGTTAGAGATATATACACAGGGAGTGTTCCTGACGGTTGTTCTCTCTCTCTCTCAGGTAGCTCTGGTCGCAGGAACACACTCTCGAATGCTCAGGAACTGGTGAAGGGGTGCAGAGGGAAGGTGAGTTGTCACACAATACTCATGTGATCTCTCTAATAAGTCATGTGATGTGATTGTGTGATCCTCTCACAGGGTGTATTGGTG
Source organism: Geodia barretti (assembly GCA_030341885.1). Classification (NCBI taxonomy): domain Eukaryota; kingdom Metazoa; phylum Porifera; class Demospongiae; order Tetractinellida; family Geodiidae; genus Geodia; species Geodia barretti. The sequence continues at coordinate 49,324 of CASHTH010003675.1, forward strand.
TCTAGTGGTGGAGAGAGGGCTCTTGATTTCCGCCCACCTCTGGACATCGTAAACATGTCTCGTTTGTTTGGACTCACAGACATCCAGTGCAAGGCAGCCATCACCACTGTGGGTAGAGCGGCCCTTCTTCATTCCAGTGAGACACCTCCAGCTGGCATGAGAGGATTCTTGACCATGTGTGTGTTTGCGTGCGTGTGTGCGTGTACAGGGATGAGGAGGCATTCGGCAAAAGCTGTGGTCAGCTCTCACCCACTACCAGCAGGGAGGAGAAAGAGGGAGAGGGAACAAGACAGTGAGACTTCTGTCAAAAAACTCAGAAAAGATGATTCATAGTGTTTCATGTTTTAACCATCACATGTGTATCGATCATATCATACATACAATGCTTTAAAAATCAATGAACAGAAGAAGTGAGAAGCAGCTATCATCTAAAGGAGTGAGCTATGCTGGGTCTAGGTGTGAGGCTGGAGCCCAGCCTTCTCCCTGGGTGTCCTTCACAAACCACCACCCTTCCTGCTTCTCCAACACTTCGTACAGCTGGCCTGCCACCAGAGTGATTCCAGAGTCCTCGTAGACTGGAACCTGGTACGAGACTGCAGCTCTGTACATACTGTTGCTGGCGTGAGGTGTCTGCGGACTGCGTCGAGGCTTCGGTATTGGACGTGCAGCTGGTGTAGGCTTGCTCGATCCGGCAATGGGATGCTCTGTTTTAGGATGGGATGGCCCATTTGCCGGTCTTCCTGGCTTGGACTTGCCTTCCTCTAAGAAAGAGGATGGAGCCCAGCCTTCTTCGGAGCCGGCCTTCACGTACCACCATCCGTCGCTGCACTTTTCCAGCACCTCCACAATTTGCCCAGCTCTCAGAGACATCTGCCCGTCTCCCCCCGTGTACTCACACACAGCAGTGTAGCCGACAGAGGTCTTGCGGGTCTGAGAGGGACTCGTCGACGGCCTGGGAGGCGGAGTTTTCTTGGTGTGGGAAATGGTGTTGGATTTGGGCGGTTCCGGTCTCTTGGGCGGAGCTCTCTTCGTAGTTGCCGTGGTATTGTAGGGCTTTGGTCTCTGCGGTGGCTGTTTGACGCTCAAGTCCAGTCTCTTGGTAGAGGGAGAGGCTGTTTTCTGTGTGGCAGTCTTGGGTGTGGCAGTCTTGGGCGTGGCTCGTGGCGAGGATGGTTTAGCAGATGAGTTAGCTGATAAGGTTGCCTGCTTCTTCTGCAGCAACTGTGCCAGCTCTGAGACTGGACGGTTGTGGTCAGTTCTGGAAGACAGGGTTCTTTCTCTGGAGTTGGTGGATCCGTCAGCTGAACGAGACTTCGTGTGTGGTTTGGGGACACTGAGACTAGTGGCACTCTGCTGTGTTCTGGGAGCCAAGTGAGGCTTGGGTCTGGTGGCCTGGTCCCCTGAGCTCGAGGAGCGACCGATTGGGGTGTGTGTGTTTCCTCCGGTGGTGAGGGTCTTCTTGTTGGTGTGAGACGGGACTGAGATGGTGGGTTTGCGTTGTTGCGGTGATGAGAGGTGGGGAGTGGAGGCAGTCAGCAGAGAAGAGGAAGTGGATTTACCAGGAGGTGAGTTCACGTGAACTTTGTGAGACGGAGAAGGTTTCAGCTGGGACCCTTTCAATGTCTCCTCAGAGGTGGAGCGACGGAGAGCTGCCTTGTTTCCTGACTGGGGCAGCTCTCTTCTCTTGACAGGCGATCTCTTGGCTGGCAGTTTGGGTGGAGGTGTCTGCAAGGTCTCATTCTTGGCGGCTCTCTCCAGGTACGAAGAAGGCACCCAACCCTCCTTGTCCCCCATCTCCACAGTACCACCACCCACTGGCGTTCTTGGTCACCACGGTCACGGAGCAACCGGCAGAGAAGCTGAGACCGTCACCTGTGCCTGGAGCCTGGAAGTCTGCGAGTGTCAGGTACACCTCTTCCTCTGGCTCGGGGATGACCTCGTACACTGGACAGGGCTCGTCGACTGGCTCGGGGGTGGGGCCTGTTTTAGTCACAGTGGGAACAGAACGTTTGGCTGGGGGTGCTCGACGTTCTATCTTCCTCTGGGGAAAACAAACAGTGAAACTCACACACCTATTGAATGACAAACACTGAGTCATGCTTACCTTGACTGACATCTTCCTCGGTGTTGGTGCGTAGATTGCTGTGTAACATATTATGGCGCAATACACCAGCTGCTGAAACTCTTGAGAGGTTCTCACGTTCTTGGACGTCCATGTGAGCCTGAGATCTCCAGGACTGTTTGGTCCCACTGGCCAGCTGAACGGCATCTCTCACAGAACCGACCAGCTCGGCAGGGGTGGCCACTACCGAATGGGGTCCTGAGTAACGACTGAGGTATGCCGCAGGAGCCAGACCCTCTCGCTCCTTGTACCTAGATCGTTGTTTTCATCTCTTTACTAACTATTATGTGGAGACTGCGGACTTACCGGACGGTCCACCACCCATCCAGTCCTTTAGCGATCACGTCCACAATGACTCCCCTCTCAAAACTGACCTCGTCTGGATTCTGAGCGTGGTAGCCGCTGGTAGTGATGTATTGCTCTGCATCAAGAGTGCCATATTACATCAGGTGTGGGGAAGTAAGAAAGAGAGAGAGAAAGAGACCTTGTCCAGGTGCAAACATCTCCACATGAGCCTCCTCAGTTCCATAGAGAGGGTCCAGGTAAGTGGCAGGGACCCACCCCTCGTTAAAGTTGTCAAGAGACACAAACCACCATCCGTTCTGGTTCTTGTCGACGACATCCACCATTTGACCAGCTGTCAGACTGCATTCGTTCTTCTTCTGCTTCTCATAGTCAGCCACAGCCACGTATCTCTCCAGTACCATTGGTCCTGAGATCTCCTCCACTGGCGACACAGAAGTCACTTTCTCTGCCTTCTCCCTGTCCACCTTGCTGCAGACATACACAGCATTGATCTCTTGAACGGTAGAGAGTAGTGGGCCTACCTTGGGTCATCAAGGTCATCCAGTCGAACCTCAAAGAAATTGTGGACAAATACATCATCTGATATCTTTGGAGGAAGTCGAACCAGTGCCTGATGTGTGCGTACAGGAACAAACATACACCAATTCCATAAGTAATGGAATACATGTAATGCTAGTTTCCCAGAGGAATTGTGTACAGAGTTGGCATACCTTGCAGTAGTCGTTCAACTTGTCCTTTCTCCTCTCAGCCACAGACCTGACTTGACTGCGTCCCAGTAACTTCTTGCCTGCATTATAATATCCCATGTACGCAAAATAGTCTCACACTCACTAGAAAAAGTACCTGGCAGGAAAGGAATGATCCTGTCTGCGGGATCTTTGGCCCCAGCCTCCTCTGGGAATCTCTCCAACAGGCCACACTGATGAGAGGGCCGGGAGAGACAAGTGACGTTCACGAACATGGATGTTACAAAACGTGGGCGGGGCATGTGAAACAGCAACATTAGCCCACACCTGGAACTCGAAGAAGTCGCTGTATCTCCTGTAGACGAGTGTGGACGTTCCTTCAGACCACGTCACCTCCAGCACGTACACCTGGTCACACGTAGAGACACTACAGCTAACATCTACCGCTAGCTCACGATGAAAGACTGAACAGTATAGCGGTCTAGGTAATATACTCGCAGTGATTCTGGAATACATAGCTGCTCACATAGAATTTGCTGGGATAGCGACACTTCTTCGCCTCCTTTACGGTCGCTTCCAGCAAGGTCTTTCCCATAGTTCACAGCTGAACCTACGGTCTACGGGCTCCCGTATACGGCCGTACAAACATGCATGCTCATTATGCGGGGCATGTGACAAAAGGGAATTCATACAATGCCAATTTGAAACAACTCCGGTTGATAAACCAGTGAAAGCAGAAATCAAAAACCTATACCGTTCTCTCTACATACAACACAAAGAGGAAAGCTAGGGGAAGAAAAGTGAGTCTGTCTCTCTATATCAGCTCCACGTAGTTGGCTGGGAAGAGGCCATAGGAGCCGTCGAGCTCTCGAGTTCCCCTCCACCACCCCTCATCAATCTTCTCAATGTTGACAATCCTCTCGTCCACATCAAATGTTAGCTCTCCTTCGTCCTCTACAGCAGTAACACTTCTTATGAGGGGAGAGCCCATACACAGGGGGGAGAGAGACACCAACCTGCCTGGTAGTCATAGATGGTAACGGCTGTCAGTCCCTGGCTCTGAGAGAGGGAGGAGACGAGTGAGAGAGGAGACAAGGTGAGGGAGACACACTCACCTCTCCTCCTCCAGCTGCAGGGACCTCGTCCTGGTAGCCTGCCTCATCATACAGTGGCTGCTCTGGCTCCTCTGTACATTGACATCCACTCACATTGTTATACATAAGGTATGGAGTCTTACCTGGTGGAGCTTCATCATACAGAGGTTCTGGATTCGCAAAGGACAAAGTAATTGATGCACATGATAGATTTACTGTGTATATATACCTTCTGGAGGTGGCTCATACTGTTGCTCAGGCTCAGGCTCTGGCTCAGGTTCCGGCTCAGGTTCTGGCTCAGGTTCTTGCTCATACAGTGGCTCAGGTTCAGGTGCCCATTCCTGTTCCCATTCCTGTTCCGGCTGAGGCTCAGGCTCAGGCTCAGGCTCAGGCTCTGGTTCCGGAACCGGGACAGGGGCCTTCTTGGGTGGCCTCTGGGGCAGAGAGGGAGGCTCCTCTTCCGCAGGCTGCTCGAACCCTGCCTTCTTACTGCTGACTGCAGAGCTGATGTTCTTGTACTCCTGTGGCGAGAGAGAATGGTCCAGTGAGAGATGGATCAGAGAGGTCGTGTACCTGTACTCGCTGGCGCTGCATATCGTCGCGTTCTCTCCTCCGCTCTGCCTCCACTGAGCTCTCTTCTTCCTTCAGTCGCTGTTGCTGTTAAAGATACAGAGAGAAAGATCAACTTTCCCTCGCCCACAAACACCAGTGTTTCCTACCAGAGCCTCTTCTCGCGCGGTTGTCTCCTGCACGTGTCTCTCCTTCTCTCTCTTCCTGTGCCATCACCACCAAGTCTTACGTAGCTACTGCGACTGGTGTAGACTGACCTCTGTTCCTCCAGAGATCGCCCTCTCTGATCGGCTGCTCTCTCCCTGGCTGAAGCTTGATCTGCCTATATATACACACACAGGGATATTAATAGAGAGCAAATATCCAGAGAAAAACTTTCAGGTGAAATGCGTAAATACCTCGCGCTGTCGGCGCTGCAGTTCAAGTTCCTTCCGTTCCTCTGCAACAGTCTTCCTGTCCTGAACCCTGCGCTGCTCTTCCTCTTTCTGAACACCAGAACACACACAAGGTTTGGCTGTCGTCGGTCGTCAGTGACTGATCCAGTCTCACCTCTTGCTTGACCCAGAACTGATCTCTGGCCCTCGCATCAATGTCTGCTCTTGGGTTCGCCTTCTGGAACACTGACCCCTACACCACACAGCCAGTAGGATAAGGCGAGAGGATGAAGAGAGGGACCAACTTACCACTGGTCCTGCCTCAGGCATTGGTTTGGCCTTCTCCTTGTGGAAGCTGAAGTTGGCGCCTGAGGCCTTGGCCACCTTGCCGAGAATACAGTCCTCCTCCAGATCCATCTCTGACCTGGCATTGATGGTGACATGGGCTCCCTGCAAGATGGCAGAGAGGATCACAATCACACCGTGACACACTGGCAGAACTCACTCTAAAGAAGGTTGCAACGTCGTGAGTGTGACGAGCACACACACCCTTCCGTGAGGGAGGGACACCTTCTCCTTGCTGTGGGAGACAGACACAAGTGAATGGATCATGTTTACACTTACTCTCTCCCAACCCTTGTCTGGTTGTGAGTGGACACGAAAACCAACACACTCAGAACACTTCCAAACATGGTCATGCCACACATTACTGAGGATGCCTTGTGTACCCAGTTCACGAGGACATTCTTGGGCAGCTGTGTGTTGGGGTCTGTGACTCTCATGAAGACATACAGATTTTTCCCTCCATTCATCTCATCCACCACCTCATCCAGACCTCCATCTGTGGGTACCACACACACACAGACAGACCAGCAGTAATCAAAACTTCGCTGTTAGTGCAGAGAATGTCAGTGTGTACCTCCAGTTTCCACCACTTTCAGCACGTTCGTGTTTCCCTCGTAGCCAAACACGGCCCTGGAAGTGCATACGGGATAGATTAGGGTTTGACTGCAGAGCCAGCGAGAGGCTCACCAGTTGACGTCTGACGACTTGCTCAATACGTCATTGTAGGCGGCCTTTAGCGCGGCCTGATTCTTCTTGAAGTCGACCGACATATCGAATGACTCCTTCTCTCCTTCCCGCAGCTTCTGCCTCTCCTCAGTTCGTCTCTCCGCCCTCTTCGTTATTACTGACCTTTGCACTTTCAAAACCGAGTCAATTTGCGCATGCGTATATTACCAAGCATGGCGGCAGACAATCCAGTGGTGTTCTTCGACATCTCAATCGGCGGGCAGGCAGTGGGGCGCATCAAGATGGAGCTCTTTGCAGACGTCGTACCAAAAACTGCAGAAAACTTCCGCCAGTTTTGCACGGGAGAGTTTCGTAAGGACGGAGTTCCAGTGGGGCTACAAGGGAGCAGCTTTTCACCGCATCATCAAAGATTTCATGGTGCAAGGTGAACAAATCAAGTCGTATACATCCCCCTGAATTAATATTCTAATCGTCCAGGAGGTGATTTTGTCAAGGGAGATGGAACTGGGTCTGCAAGCATCTACGGACCCTCTTTTGGAGATGAGAATTTCAAACTGAAACACGACCATCCAGGTCTCCTCTCCATGGCCAATAGTGGACCTGCTACCAATGGCTGTCAGTTCTTCGTCACTTGTGCCAAGTGCGAATTTCTCAACGGGAAACACGTGGTGTTTGGGAAGGTGGTGGACGGACTGTTGATAGTCAGGAAGATAGAGAACATCCCAGTTGGAGCCAACAGCAGACCCAAACTACCTGTTGTTATCACTCAATGTGGAGAAATGTGACAGCTGATTTTGCAACTTTATGCGCATGCGCTGATTTGTACGCATGTCGCGGTTGTGGAACAAAAAATGGCGGCCGCAAGCGGGAGCTCGGCGAAATTGTACCGCTTTCCACCGACTCGAGAACTGCAGACTGACTACGATGCGGTGGTTCCATCCGTTCGGGGAAGGGGGAGACACGTGAGAGAGCTGGAAGACTACCTCAGACGAAGAGAACACGAGGTGGCCGTGGATGGTAAGGACTATCTTGCAATCAGACACTGCCTTCGTGACAACGCCGTTTGTCACAGCTACGGAGGCAGAGAGAGAGATATCCAGTTATTGTACCCCCTGTTGAAACCGTGACAGATGCAGAATGTGGAGAAAACGGGTTTGGTGACACTGTGGATTGTGATTCACCACTCTACAATACATCTGTCTTCAGGCATGAGGAGAGCTGGCCCAGTAAAATGGAAGGACCTCTCCTGAGGAAGATTGCCGCTCTCCGCAGAGCTCTCTACCTGGCAGGGAAAGAGAGGAAGGAGGCCGAGAATGGCGTGAAGATACTCATGCAGGTATGTGCCAGTACAAGTTCCCACCCTTGCTAACAGTAATCTGCTCTCGTTTGATTTGGTGTGCAGTCTACGAGAGAGAGTCCAAGTGCTGCGGCGTGTGTCCTCTCCAGACACATGCCCAGAGCCCCCAGACTGGAGGAAGTGGTACCCAGTGACTGTGTCAGGTGTGCTGAGAGTGGCTGTGGCAAGAGGGCTCTACCTTTCTCAAGATTCTGCCTGCATCGTATGTCACATTTCACAGGAAGGGCTGGGTGTTGTATGTTTTCTTCTGCAGATGTTTCCAGTGATCAGGACCAGGTACTGTTTGCCACGTGCACAGCCTCAGAGCCAGGCAGTGGGGTCTGTGGTGCCACTGTACCTGACATCCTCCTCAACCAACCTCTCTGCAGCAAACACATCACCAAGACTGTTAGGGAGCTGGCCAGCCTGCTGTAATAGCTAATGTCTCTGTATCTATTCTTGCTGCAGGCTCTGGAGACTAATTTACAACAGCAGAAGAGAAAGACTGTGGCCAGTGGTGCTAGCAGAGTTAACAAGACCAAAGGAAAGAGCCAGAAGAACAAGAAGACAAAAGTAGCAACTACGACAACAGCTGTAACTAAGGTTGTCAATGTGTAGCCGGGGGAATTATCAGAATTAGCCAACCCTCTCTCAGCTGGTGGTAACAAAGTCAGTTCCAGCAGTGGCTGCCAGTTCTGCAGCTGTGGGTCTTCCTGCCCTCAGTTCGACCAGCTCCTGGAGTAGTGGGGAGAGTGATGGGGAAAACCCTCTAACTAGTGAGGCCAAACGACCAAAGGTTGCAAAGACAGCGCAACCCCCGCCTGCACAGACAAAAGCAAAAGGTGAGGAGAAACAGACAAAAAAGAGGCTGGTTGATGGTTCACTGGTTGCAGATCCTCACCAGCTGCCCTCTCTGACCCCTGATGTCACCCTGGACCTTTCTCTCTCTGCCCCCTTGCCTTCTCTCATCCTCCCTCCTCCCCTGCCGACATTGGCAAATTCATGGACGACTCGAGCAGCGAAGAGAGCTAGCACTACTTTGTGTGTGTGTGTATTTATGCGTGTGTCTGTCGTCCACTTGTCACCATTCCTATCGCCGAGAAAGCTTTGCCTGTGCGCATGACCGCCGCTGGCGCTGTATCCATAGAGATTTCTAATAGGAGCACACCAACAGTGCCAGCGGCGGAAAAGTACAGCATGTTTCAAGATTACAGCCTCGAGGTAGTCGAGTTTCCCTCCTCCTGGAAGAAAGAGAAGTTGGTTTCTCTGTCCCTCGGCACATGTGACTACAGAACTCCGTGTGTAGGTCGTCTGCAGATGCGCACACTCAGACCAGCGAGGTTCTCGCCAACGACGCCGAGACACAGACCTCCAGACCATCCTCCGTAGCAGTGAGCATCTCCTACCACAACTTTGTCTCTCTCTCTCTTGAGAATAGTCATCCATTCCCGGCCAGGTACAGACGGAGCCGGAGCCAGGTAGACCTCCAGTTGTGGTGGTGGACAACTCAGCGGTACGTACGTGCCCCTCCCCTCTCTGTCTCTTGCTAGCTCTCACTGTACTACTGCTCACAGCCACTGAAGAAGTTTCTGAAGAGAGTGGAGCCGTTCGTGTTGCAGCAACTGAAGCAGAATGCAGCGAGTTCAGCATTCGATGGTGAAAATGAACCCCCCCCCTCTCTCTGTGTAACGAGTGAGAATTGGTCCATAAGGTTACTGGGTGGAGTTGGAGGAGGAGGCAAAGGGAACTACCTGTGTTCACACTCTCAATGAAGCCTCTCTCAACTCAGAGGTACATGGCTAAATTTAGTTGTGCGATCATTCTCATTTTCTCTGGTTTTTTCTCTAAGTTTCCCTGCACCGGACTGGCCTGGAACTGCACTGGGTCTGTACTGGGAGCTTCGTATCCACACTCCTCCATTTTCTGGACTCTCATCTGTGGAGCCTAACACCCCTCCCCATCTTTTCTGCACAGCTTGCGTGATGCACTGCTGTAGGTGTAATCACCCTCTTATCTAGACAACAACCAGACACACCTCTAGATTTTTAGTTGCGTGTGTTTGTTTCCAAATACCACCTTTGTAGTTCCCTGACTGGGCACATAGATTTGGCCGCTTTGACCACGAACACTGGTGCACACACAAGGTATTCAATTTCAGTGATCATTTTCACTGATCACCTGGCACACAAACTCTGGTGACAGTCCCTGCTGTGTATGTGGAACATGGACCGGAAATCCATCGACAAGGAGAGGGCACACATTAGCATTGATACACCTGTGAGTTGGGTTGGGTGTTGTGCGGCACCTTTTGACTAAACACACACACACAGAGTTGTGTGATGTGCCTCTCCTTTCATCCCGACCAGCCAGCAGTGGTGGCAGGAGGTCTATTCTCAGGTATCTGCTGGTTGTATAATGCACACCTCTCCAAAGGCCCACACACCACATTCACCACAGGGCTTCTGTCCCTGATCAAATCCCCTCAGACTACCAACACTCGGAATTCAACCTGATTTGCATCAACCTACATGTAAACAAATGCACACACTCTCTATCTCTAGGAGAGGTGATGGTGTGGAAGTGTGGGAGTGAGGGAGATCCACTGCTGGCCTCCTCTGGACTGACTGACTCTGGACACAGAGAACCTCTCTCACGAGTCAGCCACTCCCCTTTGCTTTTTATTTCAGTACAGTTTCTGCAAGTTCCATGAATTGAAGATGGCTTCTGAGATATTTATTTCTGCCTGTCTGCTACATCTAATCTCACAACCACACATTTGAAGATGTTTGCACATTAGTGCTTTAAGTCTTCAAAATCTTAATGAGTGCTAAACTGAAAGAATAAAAGTAGTGACATCCTTACTGCAGGTGTGTTGGGTGGGGGCACCCCAGGAGGAGAGACAGCTGAGCCCTCATCGACTGCTCACTCTCGGCAGCGATGGTCTTCTCCTGGTGTGGCGCTGGGCGAAACAGAGCCGGCAACTGGCACTGGTCTCCGGGTACAGACTGACAGCAGAGAGCGTTCCTCGCAACTTCAGGGCAGGCAGAGCTCGCGGTGACACCCTCATTGGAGGTTGGCTCAGTCCGTGTAGTCTAATGTTACAGTGCAAAGATTTGGTTATGATCTGTGTGTTGAGTTTAAAACTGTAGTCAGTGTGTATAGAAAGAACGGTAAAATGCACTGCTTTCCCTGCAGGAACTGCCCTGTCATTTCCATGTGAGGACAGCTCCCTGGCAGTAGTGGGCTGCGAGAATGGGTGCATACTCAAATGCTCGCTCCACCCCAACACAGACAGCGCTCCTGGTGAGTTCTCTGTTGACTGCCTGGCCTGTCTGTACACAGCTGCTGTGGGGAGTAAATAGTTTGGGAGAAATTTCCTTGTCCTGCCCACCACTGGGTCACGTACTACTCCACTAACCTAAAAAGCAATGTTCCCAAGTAAAACAGAGCAGCCCACATCCCTCCTCGGACATACCTCTCTCCCACACCCTCTCTCCCTGCCCCTCGCACCCCCTTCCTTCTCCTTCTCTGGACGTATCAAATGTCACTCACCCACCGCCACTTAATGTGTAAAATATGATATTGTGCACACAGAATCATCGTGAGGTGACGAGTAGATGGAAATAATGTGCCTGCAATGGCTTCCCGATCAGATCTAACACTTCATCAAGTCATATAATCTGACACAAGTAGGAAGGAATGTGGGTGGACAAAGATTTGCCTAGAAGCCATTGCGGACCTGTTTTATTCATCCCTCGCCTCCAAATGATTCTGTGTGCATAATATCATCTTTACCTCATTACGCCGTTTACCTTAACTTCCAGAGTGTTTGCCCTCTCTTGTGTGTGCAGGTCGTGGTATAGACATGAGGTCTCCAGTGACCTTTGCCTTTCGGCCTCATGCTGGTCCAGTGTATGGCTGTGACTGCTCTCCATTCCACCGCAACCTGTTGCTCACTGCCAGCACCGATTCCTCTGTCAGACTCCACTCCCTCCTGGATGTGAGGGGATCCTCAAACTCTCTCTGTTGATCTCTCTTTTCAGTACACGTAGTGTGGTGGTACACCAGTGTAGGAAATTTGATATTTCTGACAACATGATGTGCATGCGAAAGTTATTGAACTTGCTGTATTTCCTGTTATGGACCTCTGTGTGTGTGTGTGTGTTCCCAGTCCAGTCCCCTGCTGTCCGTGGAGCCTGGCTGTGGCTATCTGTTCAGTGTCCAGTGGTCTCCCTCCAGACCTCTGGTGTTTGCTGCAGGCTCAGCTGACGGACATCTCCTCCTCTATGATCTCACAGTACGCCCCCAAACAACACTCCCTAACAGCATTAAACAGGTGAATATGGTGCTACAGGTGAGCCACGTCAAGCCAAGTGTTCTGTTGGATGCCAGTCCCCACCACAGACCAGTCTACAGTCTTCAGTACAACTCTCAGAGGTCAGAGCTACTGCCACATACAGACATTGGTGGTTTGGGAGGAATGTGAATGGAGTAACTTGATCAGGCCTTCGGTGGTGCAGGCTCCATGGCAGTAATAAATTTTTTCATAGGTCTATGCCACTATACCCCGACCCTCTCTCTTTTCAGTCCCCCTTTCCCTCCCTCTCTCCCATTCTCTGTCTCTCGCTATCTCTTCTCTCCCTCCTCCAGGCCTCAGGTCCTTGCCAGTGGAGATGCTAGTGGCGTGGTGAAGGTGTGGAGACTAGGCTCACACCTGACCTCTCAGGTGACGGGAGAGGCGGAGCAACTAGCCAGTCTGGCTGACTCAACTCTACACGCAGCATCTCTATGACTCTACCACATTGCCTTTTCTAGGAATATTTCAAATAGTCAGCTCCACATATATATGGCATCGGTTTGACTTGATCATTTTTGTAGAATAACTTAACTTAATATTAAACGGAATGTACAGGGACAAAATGAACAAAAATGAGCCAAATTAAACATAAAAATGTGGTGCACATCTGGAAATGTATGGGCGGTGTGGGTGACTATGTGTTGTGTGTCATTTCTCCTCGGTGCAGTTATGGAGAATTGTATAGTCTGTTCTGGTACTAGGCTGGGGGAGTGGAACCGGAGGAGTGTAGCAGCCAGAGTCCCTCTCGTCTGCTGCAACTTTCAGCTCGCAGTAGGCCTTGTTGGCTGTGGTGTGAATGAGCTCCTCATAATCGTGATGACTGGTGGGAGATGGAGGGGCCGACATGGAGGGATGGTGCAGCTGGGGGACCACACCGGGTGTTCCAATGTAGACCTCACGATGACTCCGTGTAGACGGCTGTCGATGTACACGAGAGTTTCGGTTCTGGAGGCCCGATTCCAAGCTGCACGGGACTGGTACCAGGTACGGGACGTATGGAGTAGAGATCGACGCATACTCGGGCTCCAGAAACGGAACAGGCACCTCATATGAGAATCCCAGCTTCATGCTTCCACACTCGCTGAGAGACACGGGGGCACCGCTGGTTCTTTGTAGAGTGGGGCAAGAGGAGTGACTGGCGGTTCTCTGGCACCTCACTCCTGCCATCTCCACGTACTGGTCGTGGGAACAGGCACTGGCGTCCTGAGGCTCCTCCAGTCTGTGGCTGCGAGCTCTGTGGGCCAATGGAAGAGAGGTGGAGGAGGGCCAGAAGGCGAGGGACCCACCACGACCCATTCTACTGAGCCCCTTCATCTGGTATGAGGAGAGTGTACTTGGGGATGAGTATGTGTGAAAGGTGGCCTCAACTGTCCGTTTACGAGCCACTTCACCATCTGTGAGGGGATAAATGATTTTTAGAGTGGAGGTAACGCAATCGTGCAATCCCACAGAGTGATTGAGAAAGGCACGAACGCATGGTCAGGTGAGGGGGGAGCGGTGCCAGCCAGCTGAGAGGGCCTGAGTGGCAACTATATAATTAGCCTCTCAGTCATAAACCACAACACATGCAACACCATGCAACACCACGAGGCCTCCACAGCAAAAGGCAAAAGAATTTCAAATTGATTATATACAGAGGACATTGCAAATTGGTTCTACTGTTCGTAATTGTGTTGTGAGGAGACCTACTGCAGCCAAGACTTATAATATCATTCTCCATGCAAAACACTAGAACACAAAGCCAGCAAAGCTTGCACTCATGCGCACAAGTACGATTTTGAAAGTAAGTGTTAAAAATGTTTTCTGAGAGGAATGCAATATGTGTGCAGAACACTGGCAAGCTAAGCATTCAGCAAAATGAATGGAGTCTCACTTTTCTTCTGTCTGTAGTGGCACCACAGGTAGAGGCAGGCCACGAGAGAAAGAGTGAAGAATGCACCGGTCAGAACCCCCAGGATCGGGAATACAATGGCATTCAGTCCAGTGTGGCCCTCGTTCAGGTCTTCAAGTGGAGGCTCACTTGGTACCGTGGTTGGCATCACAATCCCACTGGAGGAGGGGACCACTGATGGCCCATAGGAGCTAGTTGCAAACATTACTGAGTAGTGTTGTGTTTGTGTAGTGAGAGAAGTATGAGAAGGTGTAGCTGCAGGTTGGAGCAAGGGACTGATTACAGTGGCACACTTTTGTCTCTCCACTGACTGAGGAGTGCTTCCGCAAACAGGGAGGTCAGTGTAAACGTCAGCCACGCGGAGAATGAACACTTCGCTTGGAAGCGCTCTTGGAAAATTGTTTGCAATGGAGCCAGTGCCGCCGTCGTCCGTAGCATTTATAGGTCGGGCGAGAACAGAACACCAGAATGCAGTATCATAAGCCGAGACCTCTCGGTTCAGCTGCAGCTCGAGCCGCGATCGAATGCTCTTCACTGCACCGACCTGATTGAACTGGAACCTTATGGTCACGTTGCTGCTGTTTTGCATCATAGAGACCGGAGGATTGTCTCCCAGGATCTCCTGCAGCCCGACAGTGTCGTCAGCTCCCCCAGGCCCGAGAACCGCGCTAAACCACACCAGATCAAACTCTGCGCGGACTGGTCCGTGCACTGTACACTCCATCTTGAGTTCTCTCTGTTCGTAGGGATCGCAGCTCAGGGAGACCGGCGGTTGCTCCGAGTAGTAAAACTCGCAATCTGCGATCAAAGAAAGTGTAGCGGCGACATTGGGACTAATGGTGCTTTTCTTACCACGCTGGGCAAACGACCATCTCACGGAGGTTAAAATGTAATACAGAACCAAAAAGAGTACTAGACGGCCTTTCATGATCGATGACACTATAGACGGTTCGATCGCAGGCTCGCAGCGGAGAGGCTCGGTTTTATTGCGTAGTTCGCGCACGCGCAGAACAACCTCTGGACATGATTCGTGACGTATTAAAATCTCATAAAATAATAACTGATTTGGATGAATGAACGGAGGATGATAAATGATATAAGTTGATAATGATAATGACATGAAATTCACGGCTGCAAACTACCTAGTAGGTTAGTACTTTTATCTCACACTGTTGAAGATGAATATTTCTTCAGTTGTGTTCTTCCTCGGGCTGCGGATCGGTCTCCAGCTCCACAGTTAGAGGGCATCCTCCATGAGGAAGGTTCTTCATTGTTGGCCCAGAGAACTTACCATCACCTTCCTCGCCCCCCTCCCTCTCCACCTCACCTCCACCTTCCTTTATTCCTCCATCAACATCAACTGGTCCATCTTTATCCTTCTCCTCTCCAGCTTTCTCCAGAGGCTGACTAGTACCCAGTCCAGTGTCTGGCTCACCGCTCTCTTCTCCCCACACCTCTGTCAGTGGAAGTGGGTCTCTGGTGACTGGAGCAACAGGTGGCGGCTCCCTGCTCTCCTCTCCCCACACCTCTGTCAGTGGAAGAGGGTCTCTGCTGACTGGAGACACATTAGGCGTCTCCCTACGACCCTCTCTCCACAATCGTGGGCAGAAATACCCCATTCCACGTTTTCGGAAGAAATGAAAATTGTTCTTGAACAATGACTGCGGGATGCAATACCCCTTGGGCATTAAGTACCGTCTAATGTAGCGACTAGAAAAGCCCCTCACTGGCAGTGGCTTTCCACACTTGGCAAACAGATCTGTGTAGAACTTGAGGATGTGATCAGAGTGACCAGGTTGAGTAGGGCTCATAGAATTGTATGGAGTGGAAGGGAGCAGTTGCTCGTGCTCATCTTCTGCCTGAGAGACAGGTACTGGTTTGGTAGGACTCTGCTCCTTTGTGGCTGCCGTAGAACCAGACACGTCTTTATCCCTCTTGGATTTGAAATTACTAGCAGCTTTGGACTTCAGCTTACTAGAGCTTCTGGACCTCTTAGCCTTTTCTGTTTCACAAGTGGGTTCCTGCTTGTCGGCTGCAGTGCCCTCAGTTGTGCCCGTTTTGCTCGTCACTCTGTCGGCAGAAACAGGCGGGGGGGTGTTTTCTGTTTGCATTAGAGGACGAATGTACCGCTTGTTGTCCTTGCGATACACGTCAAAGTCGTACTTCAGGAGGTCAGAGGGAAGGTAGAACTCACTGGGGAGGTGTGTGGCGGAGACATACTCATGAAGCAGGTCTGAGTAGAGAATTGGCTCAGTTCTGGTGGCAAAAAAGTCAGTGTAGAATTTCAGTACATGGCAAATGTGGCCAGGGTTCTTTGGTGACCTGACGTCTCTCGGGAAGTGGGGGGACAATGATCGTCTTCTATGACGACGAAACTCTCCAGATTCCCAGCTCTTTCTCGTGCAGACAGGAGTGTGCGACTTCTCTCTCCTTTGCCTTTCTCCCTCCTTACCACTCTCTGCTTCGCTCACTCTCCTGCCTTTGGCCAGGGAGTCATGCCTGGTGTATTTATACCTAAGAGTCCCTCCTATATTCCTCCCCTCTTTGTTACAGTGATCCTGACACATCCGCATTACCTCCTCTGTCTCAGGCTTCAGGCTCACTGGGGTCACAGCCTTTTCGACCTCAACGTCAGAACGTAGGAAAACACAGCTATTACCATTTAGCCTCAATACTTCAGGGCAAGAGGCAAATTGTTTCAGTGTTAGGAAGGCATTGTTACTGCACTCTGTTCTGTAGGCATGCCCCAGCTTCCAGAGGTGTGAGTGGCCACCGACCAGTGTGAGGCAGGCAACTAAAACTCCCAACTGCCTGTCGGTCAGTATTTCTTGTGGTGTTGGAGAGTGCTGCCTTGTGGCACGTGGACGAAATTTTTTCGACTTAACGGTCAGTTCTTTGACTATAACTTCACAGGGCTTCCTTTTAGCTTTTGCTGGTGAAGTACGCGTCTCGTCAGCTTTTACCACCACGACAGTATCTGCCGTCTGTGGAGAGGACTTCAATTTCTTCTCTTGAGTGGTGACTTTAGACACTTCATCTTCCTGAACTACTGCCTGTGGTAGAGCTGCTTCAGTATCCAAAGTCAGAG
Source organism: Geodia barretti (assembly GCA_030341885.1). Taxonomy (NCBI): domain Eukaryota; kingdom Metazoa; phylum Porifera; class Demospongiae; order Tetractinellida; family Geodiidae; genus Geodia; species Geodia barretti. The sequence goes on from CASHTH010003675.1 coordinate 66,180, forward strand.
CTGCATTCTCTTTTGTCTCTTCCTCAACTGGTGTCTGTGGAGCAGTCTCTTCCTCCACTGGTGTCTGTGGAGCATTCTCCTCATTCTCTTCCTCCACTGTTGTCTTTGGAGCAGTCACTTCGTTCTCTTCCTCTACTGTTGTCTGTGGAGCAGTCACTTCATTCTCTTCCTCCACTGCTGTCTGTTGAGCAGTCACTTCATTCTCTTCCTCCACTGCTGTCTGTGGAGCAGTCACTTCATTCTCTTCCTCCACTGCTGTCTGTGGAGCATTCTCTTCATTCTCTTCCTCCACTGTTGTCTGTGGAGCATTCACTTCATTCTCTTCCTCCACTGCTGTCTGTGGAGCATTCACTTCATTCTCTTCCTCCACTGCTGTCTGTGGAGCAGTCAGTTCATTCTCTTCCTCCACTGCTGTCTGTGGAGCAGTCACTTCATTCTCTTCCTCCACTGCTGTCTGTGGAGCATCAGTTCATTCTCTTCCTCCACTGCTGTCTGTGGAGCAGTCACTTCATTCTCTTCCTCCACTGCTGTCTGTGGAGCAGTCACTTCATTCTCTTCCTCCACTGTTGTCTGTGGAGCAGTCACTTCATTCTCTTCCTCCACTGCTGTCTGTGGAGCAGTCACTTCATTCTCTTCCTCCACTGCTGTCTGTGGAGCAGTCACTTCATTCTCTTCCTCCACTGTTGTCTGTGGAGCAGTCACTTCATTCTCTTCCTCCACTGCTGTCTGTGGAGCAGTCACTTCATTCTCTTCCTCCACTGCTGTCTGTGGAGCAGTCACTTCATTCTCTTCCTCCACTGCTGTCTGTGGAGCAGTCACTTCATTCTCTTCCTCCACTGCTGTCTGTGGAGCATCACTTCATTCTCTTCCTCCACTGCTGTCTGTGGAGCAGTCACTTCATTCTCTTCCTCCACTGCTGTCTGTGGAGCAATCAGTTCATTCTCTTCCTCCACTGCTGTCTGTGGAGCAGTCACTTCATTCTCTTCCTCCGCTGTTGTCTGTGGAGCAATCAGTTCATTCTCTTCCTCCACTGCTGTCTGTGGAGCAGTCACTTCATTCTCTTCCTCCACTGCTGTCTGTGGAGCAGTCACTTCATTCTCTTCCTCCACTGCTGTCTGTGGAGCAGTCACTTCATTCTCTTCCTCCACTGTTGTCTGTGGAGCATTCTCTCATTCTCTTCCTCCACTGCTGTCTGTGGAGCAGTCACTTCATTCTCTTCCTCCACTGCTGTCTGTGGAGCATTCACTTCATTCTCTTCCTCCACTGCTGTCTGTGGAGCAGTCACTTCATTCTCTTCCTCCACTGCTGTCTGTGGAGCATTCTCTTCATTCTCTTCCTCCACTGCTGTCTGTGGAGCAGTCACTTCATTCTCTTCCTCCACTGCTGTCTGTGGAGCAATCAGTTCATTCTCTTCCTCCACTGCTGTCTGTGGAGCAGTCACTTCATTCTCTTCCTCCACTGCTGTCTGTGGAGCAGTCACTTCATTCTCTTCCTCCACTGCTGTCTGTGGAGCAATCAGTTCATTCTCTGGTGTCTGTGGAGCATTCTCCTCCACTGTTTTATTTACTGCTGTCTGTTGAGCCTTGTCAGGCTCCGTTTCTGTCCCTGGGGCAGTAACTGCTACCTGAAGAGTTCCAATCTCAGAGTCCATCTCTAGTAGAGCGACTACACCCGACTCCTCTGCTCCAGTGACTTTTGTTTCAACTTCCTCACTCTCTTGCTTTGTAGAACACGGACTATCAGGTTTTTGAGCCATCTCTACAGTGACACCTGCAGCTTCAGTCTCGATTTCCACCTCCTCCTCTACACCCAGGAGAGTGATGTTCATATCCTCAGACTCACTATTACCTCTCTCATCTTCACTACTTGCTGCAAAAGCTGCATCTTCTTCCTTCATCAGAGTCTCCTCAATGACAGCTGTAGACTCCTCGTCCAGTTGCCCACTGTCAATCAGTTCTTCCTCGGTTGGATTACTGGTACATTCAGATTCTGAATGGGTAGTAAGCTCTGGTGAACTACTAATTTCTATGCCAGGGTCTGGTACATCTTGAGGCTCTTCTCCATCATCTTGTTCTCGATGCTCAGAAGGAACCTCCGATACACGTCTTTGTTTTTCTTCATCTCCTCCACCACTGTGCCTGGATCTGCCATGAATTTGCAGCTCAGCTGTTGTGGCCCATGCTTTCTTGTCTCCTGCTCCCCACTGACCAGTTAATTCCCCACCAGAGGGATGCTTTGCTTCTGGAACAGCAGTTATAGTGGGATCCTCCGCAGGTCTCAATTGCTCTCGTCTTTCCCCTCTCTCAGGCATCACTGGCTCGCTTCTCTCCCTTGGCAAACATCGTGGCAGTGAAACGATTAAATCATCGTCAGAGAGGTGGAGCGAGAGTCTGCCTCTGCAGATTGCTGGCAGGTCCCGGACGAGTACTCTACCCACTTCCCATGGCAGTCCGTTCTCTTGGAGGAAACTCTTCGTTAATGAGGTCGCTTTGCCAGATGGTCCGTGGGCTTTGAGGTGGGCAACAAGATAAGAAACCAGTGCATTGCAGATGATAGAGTAGTCTCTTTGACTGCAAGGAAGAGGTGACGTTGGTTGAGGGGAAGGGGCTATGCTGTGGGGCGATACTTCAGTTGAAGCTCTACTGCTATCCTGGAGGGGATATTGGGGATGACCCAGAGACTGTGTCTTCTGCGAGACCCCACCAAATCCGAAAAAGCTGACAGATGGACGAGGCAGAGAGGCTGGAGCAGGGAAACGGGACCGGTAGTGACTACCCACGGAACTCACTCGAGCAGACTCTACGAGGAAGACCTAAGGGAGATAACTATGTCTATCCATTGTTTGCTCTTGGACGTGGATCAATCTGAGACATAGTTTTCCTTGCGTTAGTTTGGAGAAAACATAACTTGCGTCGAGCTTCGGGTCTGGGGAGGCATGTTTTCTAGTTGTGAGTCTTGTACGCTCCTGGACTGTATTGCGCATCGCTCGATGAATCTGGTTGGACGAACCTTAGGCGGGTGAGAGAAATATGGCGTTTGCATTGTCTGTTCCGTTATGGTCACGCGCTCGACTCGTTACTTGTAAGGCCCCTGACTATCACTACAAGAACTGCCTAGCGGTATTTCGAGGAATAGTTTGGGTGAGTTCTCAGAAGAGTGTGTTTGTCAGTTGAGAGTGAACCGGTCTTCGGGCGGTTGAACGAAGGCGGTTGTAAGTTGGTATCTTATGATACTCCTGAGATGGCTCTAGGAACGAGAGGACTGTTGTTTATGAGTGGATGGTCGCAAGGGCGGGAAACTAACCGCCATTGGAAGTTGTGGTGCGCTTTCCTCCTCGGTCGGGTCGTCAGGGCCACGCACTAGTGTTCTGACACAGATGGGATAAAAGTGAGCGAGGGAGGTAAGAGGGAGCAGTGATGATGGGTCGGCAACCTCGAGACGGTTAGCTTAGTCAACTGCGGTCTTTTCAAGGTTGGTCTCCTGCGCGAGATTGCACGCGAACAGCACTCCCCTCAGCCCGGGTAACCTCTCATTGCGTTTGTGGTCCTCTCATGTCTGTTGTGTTCTCGAGCTGCAGTAGCACCTGCCTTTACTGTGGAGCCAACCTTGATTTAGAGAGGACAGTTGCTCTACCGTCTTTCAGTTGCACCACCTTTGCTTATCCATACCACTGCTCCTCTATCCTCTCCTTATCCCTACTGTCAGTTCATAGATTGTGGTAAGCACCCGACCAGGAGGACAACTTCCAAGGCGTTGTCGTCGAGAGGCTCTTATCTCCACTCACAACGTCCTCCTTCTATGAGCACCTCAGGAGAGGTGATAAAGACTACTAAACCACTCAGTTCCCCAGCCGTACACTGCTTAACCCTCTCAACTCCCCACTATTCCTCCGAACGCTTACACTGTACACAGCAGTTGCTTCAGCCCACACCGATCAGCCTGGCCTCTGCAACGCCAATCTCTCACCGCTGGATCCTCATCATCAAGCTACAGTAAGGTACAGAAGAACTCACAACACTAAGAATACATGCCTCCTCTAGAGTGGTTGTTTGCAGTTCTCCAACTTCTTCAAGGATAATGAAATTACCACTTTCTCCTTGACTCACTCCAGAGCAAACTGAACTCTGTCCTTCTCGGCTCCGTGCGGTCGTAGAAGTGGTTCCGTTGTGGTATTGTTCCATTCTACTCGGTTCGCGCTGTTGTGCGCCTTCCACTGCTTCTTCCAGCCTCTCTGCCTCGTCCATCTGTCCAGCTTTTTTCGGATTTGGGTTGTTGGCGACTCTGCGCAGATAGACACAGCCTCTGGGGTCATCCCATACTCCCCTCCAGGGATAGCAGTTAGATTCTTAACAGAGATTAGTATCGGCCCCATTTCAGCATAGGCCACCCTTCCTTCCTCAACCTGAACGTCACGGGTCTCTCACTTGCAGTCAAAGAGATCTACTCCACTAATCATCTCGCCTGCACTGTGTGGTGGCCTTAATCTTTGTTGCCCACCTCAAAAGCCAACGCGACTATCTGGCAAGTGAACATCATTCAATTAAGATTAGAGTTTTTCCCTCAGTATCGCACACGGACTGCTTTAGGAAGTGGGTAGAGTATCGTCCGGGACCTGGCAGCAATCTGCAGAGGCAGACTCTCGCTCCAGCCTCTCTACTGATTTAATCGTTTCCTGCCAACGATTGTTTTTTTGCTCAAGGTTGAAAAAGCGAGCCAGTGATGCCTTGAGAGAGAGGGAAGACGAGCAGCATTTATTGAGACCGTGCGGAGGATCCACTATATTAGCTTTAGCTTGTTCCAAAGCAAATAAGCACTACCCTGTCTGGTGGAGGAATTAATCTGGTTCAGTGAGGGAGCAGGCAGACAAGAATAGCTTGATGGAGACGCTTACACAACATGCTGAGCTGCAATTCATGCAAGATCCAGGCACAGTGGTGGCAGGAGATGAAGAAAAAACAAAGACGTGTATCGAGGTTCCTTCTGAGCATCGAGAACAAGATGCTTCATCGTTTGAGAAAGAGCCTCGCAAGTATGCTCAACCAGACCCATGGAGCATAGAAGATTTTTACTGTTTAAGTTTCCACCAGAAGCTTACTACGCCATTCCAGAATCTGAATGTACCAGTAATGCACCGAGGAAGAACTATTTTGACATGGGCTACTGGACGAGGAGTCTACACTGTCATTGAGGAGACTCTGATGAACGGAAGAAGATGCAGCTTTTGCAGGCAAAGTAGTGAAGATGAAGAGAGGTAATAGTGAGTCTGAGGAATATGAAACATCAACTCTCCTGGGTGTGGAGGAGGAGGTGGAAATAGCGAAATGAGGTGGAATCGAGACTGAAGCTGCAGGTGCACTTTTTGTTTTTAGAGATGGCTCAAAAACCTGATAGTCGTGTTCTACAAAGCAAGAGAGTGAGGAGTTGAAATCAAAAGTCACTGGAGCAGAGGAGTCGGGTGTAGTCGTTGCAGGACTAGTATAAACACCGACCGTACTTTTTTTAGTTGATATTCCTAATAATAAGATATAATAAATTAAAAATGAATGCTATATAAAATATAATATATTAAAAATAAATAATATGATTATAAAAAAATCTATATAATTACGTATAATAATAATAAACAAAAAATTTCTATTATATTATACACTATAAATCGGCACAATTAAAAATAGAGACATAAAAAAAAAAAATGACGAAACACACTCGATAGTGGTAGAAACACACACTAAGAAGGACCAGGTATCAAAGAAAAACAAGATAAAAACCTGAGGTTTTCAAACAAATGCATCGTCATGGAACATGTAAATGGGTTCCCCTTTTAATATCAATAAACTTGCGGTTCATACCAAAAAATATGATAATAT
>CASHTH010003676.1:0-19534 GCA_030341885.1 Geodia barretti
CTCGAAGTGGTGGGTCCAGATCATGTACATGTGTGTACTGTATATATCCTATGTACTGTACATCATGGAAAAGCCTTATCAAACAGAGTGTGGGAGGTTCAAAAAGGGAGTGTGCAAAATGAATTGAGCTGTTTAGAGTAAGAATAGCACAAGTCCAATATTTAAGATTTTCCGAACAGCTTCCCTTTTAGCATCACCAAATCGAACCAGTACGCACCATAAATGACGGTTGACCCGAAGGTCAAAGTGTAAAGGACAAAGGTCAAGTTTACGCGCATGCGCAGTAGGTTTTGGTATCGCGTGTCTTTCTACTCGTCCATCGATGGCCTCCATGGGCTCAGATCCAGGACCTAGTGGTCTCTGTATAGAAGCAAACATAGCAGTGACAATTCGGGCGACAGGAAATGGCAACTCGACCAATGGATCGAGCGACACCCCCCACCGCCCAAGAAAGCGACCAAGAAATCCCGAAAATTGGAAGAAAAGCGTTGCGAAGGCCAAGAGAGCGAAAGGCGAGGAGTACACATCCCAGTGTACGGGAAAGATTGTTCTTGCTAGAGCAACTGGGCCCAATTGTCACTGCAAAAGGGGTTGTTTCGAGCGAGTGTCGACAGAAGAGAGGGCTCGCCTACTTGATGCGTTCAATGCGCTAGCTAACAAAGACCTACAAGATGCACACCTATTTGGACTCATCCAGTCCAACTCTGTTGAGAGGTGACGCCCCAGAGGTGCCACAAGCACACCTCGGCTAGTAACTTATGCCTACTCTGTAAGTTGAGACAACAGCGTATTTTGTTGAATAATGACTGTGAACATTGTATTACAGGTTCGTGTAGGGGGACGTGTAGAGAGTGTGTGCCAGAAGGCGTTCGCTTCACTGTATGGTGTTAGCATATCTAGAGCGAGACGCATTGCGCAGGCAACGTCAACCTCGATCTGTGCTCCTGTCGACAAGTGTGGCAAATATCCAAAAGCATCCAGGAGTGCTCGGCAGAACATCAAAGACCAGATATGTCAGCACATTAAGTCATTTCCTGTTATGAAGTCACATTATTCACGGGGGAAAACAAAGACTCGCAGGTATCTTTCTCCACTACTGTCTATAGCCGAAATGCACCGTCTGTATGTGAAGAAGTTTGAGGGTGATGCCGACAATCCGGTGGTTAAATATTCATACTATGCTAAAATTTTCAACACTGAGTTTAATCTGACGTTCGGCACTCCAAAAACAGACACGTGTCCTACATGCGAAATTTTCAAAAATAAGCTTGCTCTACAGGTTGATGAGGCAAGTAAAGTGAAAGTAAAAGCTGACCATCGTATCCATCTAGATTCAGCAGAAATGTTTTATGCTACTCTACGCCAGAAAACAGATTTGGCTAAGAGTGATAGTTCTGTGTTAACCGTGACTTTTGACTTTCAACAAACTTTACCGTTACCGCATATTCCAGTTGGTGACTTATTTTATATGCAGCAGTTATGGTTGTTTGTTTTTGGAGTACACAGCTGTGGTAATAACCAAGTGAGCATGTATTGCTGGCCAGAGGTTATGGCTAAAAGAGGAAGTGATGAAGTAATATCATGTCTCCATCATTTTTTCACTGAGCTACCGAGATCGGTTAATACACTATACCTATTTTCAGATGGATGCCCAGGCCAAAATAAGAATTCTAACGTAATGAGTTATCTGTTTACCTTAGTGTTTACTAAAAGGTTTTCAAAAATAACACATACTTTTCCGGTTCGTGGGCATAGTTGTCTCCCAAACGATCGAGATTTTGGAAGAACTGAGATGAAAAAACGAAAACATGAGCGAGTTTACACGTGTGAACAATGGATGGACATAATCAGAAGCGCCAGAATTCGTAAGCCGTTCAAAGTTGTTGAATGTGACAGGACAATGTTTCTAGATTGGCAAGTGCAATTTTCGAAGTATTTCAAGAAGTTAGTCAAAAATCAGGAAAAACAAGCTCTTAAAATCTCTCATGCTAGAGTGCTCGAATACTCTGCCACCCACCCAACTGAAGTGTGGGTAAAGTACAGTCCTGAATCACCTGATACCGAATGGAAAAAATTCACAATCCTTAAACGTGATGCATCTCCTGACCTGCCCAATCCTGTAAGCTCCCGGAAGTATTCTGCGCCAGTTCCACTGAAAGAGAATAAGAGTCGTGACTTAGCAAAAATAGCCGATAAGTATGTCCCAGCTGAGTTCAAGAGCTACTACCAAAACATTCTTTCAGCCTCTACTCTTGCATCTGATACTGACTAGTTGTTACATTTTTCACATTGTATATACACATATCACACTCTCTCCTTTGATGTTCCTCATGAAAACCTCATTATTAACGATCGGAGCGCATGCACGAGGATTATACAGTAGTTCTCACTTTTCTGCCACATCGCGCAACCAACCTAAAAATGCTGCGTTCAAAGTTTTGGCATGAAAACAAAGCGTGCAAGCCAATCTTCTAATGAGCAGTGAGGTATATACCTCGATTGCATTCTGCCCAATTTACGCCGTGAGTGTTGATCACAAATCACACAGTTTTTGAGTATGGGTTCATAAGTGTGACTTCACCCTGGATGCCATTGTTATATCCTTACAGCAGAAATTGATATTAACGCCTAGTACTATAGCCCAATCTTATGGGGCTCTGGACATATTATGTCCGTGTCTTGCCAAGGTTAATGATGGCTTAGCCCATGCTCTGAGAGCTAGGCAGAAACCATGTGTACGTCGTCGATGGCTTAACGCAGCGCACATGTGCTGAATAAATCACGCCCCTACTCGCCACACATTTACACTTTAGTATTGTGTACAATAACTGGTCAACATGGGTTCAGCAGGAGTAGCCTTTAGATTAGATGGTTAGTCCAGACTTTTCCCCAAGTGGAAGGTAGAATGTCATGGATGTTGAGTGGTCTTTGATGTTCTGCCGAGCACTCCTGGATGCTTTTGGATGTTTGCCACGCTTGTCGACAGGAGCACAGATCGAGGTTGACGTTGCCTGCGCAATGCGTCTCGCTCTAGATATGCTAACACCATACAGTGAAGCGAACGCCTTCTGGCACACACTCTCTACACGTCCCCCTACACGAACCTGTAATACAATGTTCACAGTCATTATTCAACAAAATACGCTGTTGTCTCAACTTACAGAGTAGGCATAAGTCTTACAGGCACCACAGCTCAGACGACAAAAGTACATCTTTTAAAAGGAGTTGTGTGTAATTATATATGAGGGAGGGATATGTACGCACAAATGTGTGCCACAGAGGACTCAATAATAAAAGGATAGTGCAGTACATTGTAAACGTCAACAAGCTTGATCTGAGCATAACCTATGTACACGCAATAAGAAAACCAACTTTTCCATAAAGGCAATGCCCACGTGGTTTGTGTGAAATAAAGATCGACACTCTCCATTTTTCTACAAAGGGGGAAGTCAATGAATGTGAAATTACTATTTGATAACCCTATCGTCACTGAGAATTTTGATATTTTGCCCTTCATATACGGCAAAGTGTCAAGGTGTTGTGCTTGCCCAGTACCTGGTAAGCCAAGAATTCGACAACACGAAATTTTCCGTATATATACGTAGTCCTTTTACCATTATGTAATTTTTCAAGTTTACTTGGTTTCTTGAACGCATCCGTCTTCCAGAGAGTGTAGTCTATCGAATCTTCTCTGTTCATGCGGGAAAAGTTTCTCGCACTTCCGTGGAGTAGTACATTTATTTTCCATATAACGTCGCCGTGTACGGCGACCTACCTGGGTAGCTTGCGTCGGCTTTGGCGGGCAGAACACGCTGCAAACACTGCGATACGCGATAGTGTGAGCACTGTTGCGCTGCGTGTCTGCGCGTGCTTGCCTGCCTACTTCCGTAATTACACATTAATTACCAGAAAAACAAGTCTATAACGCTGCCAGCAAGCTCTTTGACAATGTAGTAGTCCGTGGGCACAGTATTGAAAAAAGTGCGGTCGCGCAACTTTATCACCCGTCCCCAACAAATAATATTTTCGTCAGATGTCCCATTTTCTCGTAGTGGGTCATATATAACAAACTTTGTAGCTCACCAGTAGCAGTTTCGTCAGGCCTGGAATACACCACCAACCTCTGTTAACAACTTATATCGTCACTAGAAGAGGCAACCAGCAGTATTGGCTTACTTGGCTTACAAAAAGTGTGTGAGAGAACAATATTATAATGCCACCAACACACAAAAAGGACACTTCACATGAGTATATACACTTATATTGGCATTAATATATTGCGTCGGCTTTGGCGGGCAGAACACGAACCATTGGACCTTCTCTCTAGCCCAATCAGTATTAGTGGTGCCATTTTAGTACCTAACCATGAAGGTGTGCACTCCTTTATTTATTACCAAGTCGTGCCTTGTGATCATGCATGTCATGTGATATATGTATACAGGCATCAAAGTACGGTAGTACTTAGAATATAGGGATGGGCATGGTACCTAGCATCATAGATGTATGGGGCTATGATTGGGAGTTTTCTTCATCTTCTCCTTCTTCTTCTTCAGATTCAACACCCATAACTCAAAAACTAAATAACAATAAAGTAATGAAATTTTGTATATCCATCACCCGAAGAGATTGCTCATACTTACAAGTGAATTAAAATTTAAAAAGAAAGGGAGACAAGATAGGGATGGGATACATGAAGCATGGTTAATGAACAGATTTGAGTACGCTGACACCTTCACACAATCCCTATATTGTTGCCTGGTGTGCTACTAAAAGCAAGCATTCTTTCACCGTGTCCCTGTTGTTTCATACTGCCACATTCCCTTTAATTAAACTCCACTTGGAGGTGTTGGTTACTCAGAAGTGTATTGTAAATTTTGAGTATTGTAATGGTGAATGTTTAATACTTCACCTAGGCAACAATATAGTGATTGTGTGATGGGGTTGGGGGTGTCAGCGTACTCAAATCTGTTCATTAACCATGCTTCATGTATCCCATCCCTATCTTGTCTCCCTTTCTTTTTATACCATCCTTGAATAAGCAATGATAGAGGAGTATTTTGAAAACTAACCTTCAATTCGATGGGTTTTCCTTTTATTTCTTTTTGATGGTGGTTCTATCATTTCAGAGTGTTACAATCATGCATTACAATATAATTCAGACTACCTTCATCGTGAATGCCTGATGAACAAGGCTCTCCCTCCGACACAGCTGTAGCATTGTCTGTAGTGTTATATAACTCCAAAAAATCATGCCATCTACTTGTATACCTCTTTTAGATTCAGATATCATATCACTAAGGGTAGGAATTGGTGGTGGGTTAGCTGGATGATGAAAATTAGATAAGGAAGGATAAAGCATGAAGAACTCTTGACAGACCTACAACTGTGAGAGCGTGCATGTACTTGAGACACCTCGGAGAGCTGCAGTCCTTGGTAGTAACCACTTGGACATCGTCTTCGAATAACCCAAAAGCCATACAACGGTAGTTCAATGACTCCAACTGTACAAGAAAACAAGAAAACAAAATCTCATAAACATTTTCCTATGTATGGGTTCCAACTTGCCAATAGATCTACTGGGTCAGGGTTAGATAGAGTATATACATTGGCAAAAGGATATAGCATACAGTATATACTGCCAGCCAAGTTGGAACCCAGGTCCAGTAGAGGAAAGTTGGAACCCTGCTCCACCCTGCTCCAGTAGATCTACTGGAAGGTTGGAACCCTGGTCCAGTAGATCTATACTGATACAGAATAGGCAATGAATACCATTTCTGTAACCTGCATCACTGATCAACACCAGCTTACCAGTGACTGGATTTTTAGGAAATATTTTATTGCTTTCCTCTTTATGTCTCCAACTCGACACAGAGTTTCTGGCTCCTCTTCCAAATGCAGGTCAGCCCTCTCTTGTGGGTTCAAAGAATGGTAGACTTCACTCGCAGCCTTCATAAACGATGCTGTGCCTTCCTTGATGATGGTTTGTCTTCCTCCTATCGAAGATAGGCTTACCTTACATGAAATATTACTACATTCACAAACCTTCTGTAGCACCAAAGAGCTTCAAGTACTTGTGCCAAGCTGATCTTTGGGTCAAAGTTGGCACCTCTGCCTGTTGGCTTCTCTTTGAATGGCACATCTTGAAAGTCTGCATCTCTGTTTAATTTTAATGTTCGTACAGTGTATATTCATAGACTCCCTTACTCATTGCCACTCACCTTAACCTTCATCACAGACAGCCCGCACGCTTTGGCACATTTTTTATTTTTAACCCTTGGCGCGCATGCGCAGCGAGGGTTACAGTAGTTGGGTCTGTCTGTGTGTGTGTCTGTTATTCTCAATCTCACTTCTCGGGTGTTTGTTCGTCTCACAAAGGATACGACCTACTTAACGGGCAATGAAGGTCAATTTCAAACGGTTTTCTCGGAAAATGCTCCGTTGCAAAGCTGGATCGCTTCCAGCATTGTACGGCTAATGCGTAGTCGGCCATTTGTCGCTGCAGAAAATGCGCATGTGCATTATATTCGACCACGTGGTGGAAAGTGCCCATTTTTCGGTTACGAGAAGACGTTCTCCTGTCCTGTGAGTTGCTATTTGCATCATGCCTCCGAGTGAGGTATGCCCACAGTGTGAAACTATTGTACCACTAAGGCTGAAAGATCTTGCCAACATGTCTTTCGAGCCAAGAGAAAAGCAGAGCATAATTTGCCAGACAAAGCCATGAAACGCCAGCGAATCTTACGGTCAGATAGTGTCAAATCAGCTAAAGATACATTGCAAAAGGCCAGTAAAAGAGCATCAGACACTAGCGAGCAAACTGTGCATAGACAACAGCAGAATAGAGAGCACATGGCGAGCATGAGAGCAAGTGAAGCCCGCGAGCAAACTGTGCATAGATAACAGCAGAATAGAGAGCACATGGCGAGCATGAGAGCCAGCGAGCAAACTGTGCATAGACGAGAAAAAGACAGAAACCACAAAGCAAGCATGAGAGCAACAAGTGATGTGTCTGTACATGTCATTTCATTCTGATATCAAGAATGGACCTGATTTTGTTTGCTTATGTTGTCACCGTCTGACGTATAGCAAGAGTGTTGTGTCATGTAACCCAGCTAAATATACCAAGTGCAGCAACAACTTGCTACAATGTGTGTTCAGTGCTGACCTCAGATATGTTAGTGATACTGGCAATGAGTGGGTGTGTAAGACATGTGACAGAGCATTGAAGCGCACGGCTGTTTTCCGGCGGACATTAAGCGTTTATTTAGAACGCATACGCGAATTAAGGTAGGCGCCGTTTCCTTGGTTACGTGATCGCGCAATAAACCGGACGTCGCGGTTTGCAAACGGGGGAAAGCAAAAGCGCCTTGATGGCCTCAGGCTCTTCCTTTGGGCATTCCACACATACCTAGTTGGTCGGACTGGTCTCCCTGGATACTATAGCATATTCGGCGCAGCGCCCACACTGCGCTATGACAACCGCGCACGCATTCTGTAGAGGTATCCCACAACAGCTGCGTGGGGAGTGCCTCTGGTATTATCCACTTTGCAGGAAGCGAGGAATTTTCCGAGGTAAGAGAAGCTAAGCTAGCTGTTGAGAAGGTATCACTGCACCAGATAAACCAAAGGAAAACTAGCTTCTAATTTTTTTCAGAGAGTAGTGACAGTTACAAAATACACTAAATTGTAGGTACATAAAGAGTTCCGAATGGGAAGACTTCCACAAGACTGAGCTTCGTACACACTGTCGGTTTTGTGGGAAGCTTTGCAGCAGTGCAGAGACGAAATACATTGTCGTCCAGCACAAGTTGGATCTACAGTCAGTGTATGGCCTGCCCTTAGAGAGGGATGACCCTGCAATCCACCCCCAAGAGTTCTGTCACTCCTGCTACTGCTCTATGAAGAGATGCACGTCCTGTTCACCAATGATTTGGAACAAACACACTTCTGAGAACTGCATGGTAAACATAACACAAACATGCACACATAACAACAGGCAAAAAATTATACTTATTGTAGACCTGTGAGCACTTTCGTCAGTCACACCAGGCAGGGAGACCTAAAAAGCGGAGTTGTGGTGGCAAGGGACGTCCCGGTCCACGCCAAAATTTTATGAAGACCATATCTCAACTAGGTCCACCACCTAACCTCGTCACACAGGAGGCTATTGAGTTCATAGTCCCTAACTCACCATTCACATTGAGAGATGTAGAATGTCCTCTATGTCTGGGAGTGTTGGACAGACCTCTCCAACTCCCATGTGGAGTACTATGCTGCACATCATGTGTGTGCCACACTCCCACACTGGACCCACTCACCTGTCCCTGCTGTATTCAGTCGCATCCATTAGATGCCATCAGTGCTCCAGCCGTCATACTGAAGCTACTGGAGTCACTGCATGTTTGTTGCAGAAGATGCCACAAAAAAAACCGTGATTGGTGCAGTTGCAAAGCACATAAAACACCTAGAGGGTGGGTGCAAGGAACATCTGGTGGTAGCTGAGCAAACACCAAGTTCCTCTTCCTCTATCTGCACATCTCCAGACAACAACATCTTGGCTATACCTACAAGAGGCAGGGTAAGAGCAAATTTAGCAACATGGCATTGGTGTCATTATAAAGGTCCCTTGTTTAGCCAAGCACCTGGATAAGGGTTCCAAGAGCCACAAGTGGAACTTCCGAGATCTCCCCCAAGTAGGCCACGCGACGCACAAAGACCCTCAACAAGGTCCGAGTGATATTTTCTGGTGGTGACGCTGGCAGACAACTACAGCTTGAGTTGAAGAGCTTGTCCAGGGCCAACAGAGAACAGCTACTCAATGATGTAGGCTTTTCAGTGAGGGTTCCTGCAGGTAAGAGTCATAACTGCAATGAAAAGGTGGACACTGCAGTCTGTATATAGGTCAAGGGTTAGCAATGCGATGTGATGTTGGCCTGCCATGGAATCAGCTTAGGCAACTGAGGAAGTAAGTGTTATATACAACATAGCTATTGCATTTTAAGTAGTTCACCTAGAGAATGTGGGGAGTCAACATGGAGGGAGAAGGGAAACAAAGGAAAGAGGTCCAGGGAGTGATCGGAGACAAAGTGAAAGGAGATGCTGTACCTTTCACTTTCCCGAAGCAGAGGAATGCTGGGGAGGAGGTTCGGGCTTCAGCCCTCGTGTACCTGGAGTGCCTTGAGGACCATATCCTGCAATTGCTTGACGACAATAAGCTGTTAGTTTGTAATGTGTACACCTATGTACACATGGCACTTTTCATACTTTAGAGCTGCTCGAATCACATGGGATGGTGGTCTGCCAGAGGGTGAGATCTGGGTGAAGTTGGGAGGGGACAAAGGAGGATCATGCATGAAAGTTCATGCACAACTGTGCAATGTCCCAACCCCAAATTCCCCTAAGAACACATCTGTATTCACCATGTTCGAGGCCATCACAAATCTGCACATAGCACTGGATCGCTACAAGGACCAGGTAGTTCAACTTCAGTCACTCATGTGGAGGTAATTAAACACAAATCTTGTACAAATAAACTTTGATTTTGATAGTGGGAAGACCACTCGACTGTTCCTCAGTGGGGATTATGAATTTCTGTGCAGAATGTACGGAATTTCAGGGGCTGCAGGTTAGGATTAGACTACTCTGTGCTTATGAGAGAGTACATTCATGCTTATGGTGTCATATAGCAAGCGATCAGCTACGGACACCACTTATCACACGCGGATACTCACCATCACGCACACTGGAAACACTCAAGAGGGATTACGACCGATTTTCTCAGAGTGGCGGCAACATCAAACACGCCAAAAACTACAATAATGTAATTCAGCCATACATGTGGGAGAACAGGTATAATTATCATACATTCTGTAGAATAAGAGTTGGGATCTACTTCTGCCTGCCTGCACTACATGTGAGTTTATACCCGCTATACACTCTCCTGGAACAAGCAAGCCACAAGCTTGATATGAAGCTGGCACAGGAGAAGAACTGCAGTGGACAGCTGGGTGGGGTAACGTTCATGGAGTACAGCTTCAAGCTGGAGACACTACATGAACTTACAGAGGAGAGAGATGGTCATGTGCAGGCAGTGGGGGTTTTGGAGCAGCTGGTCACCAGAATGGCTCTCACAGCCACGTCAGAAGATTCCGCACAGGCGCAGATTCGTTACGTAAAAGACACAATCCACTCATACCAGCAGAAGACACATGAATTGATATGAATGCATGGCAAAAAGTGTAAGTTTCAACTTACAAAAATGTATGCTGGATGGAGAGATTGACAGACTGAAGACCCAAATAGAGAAGGGTTTCAAACTGGAGGAAGGCCCTTTTATTAAAGGATTGAACCAGACGCTGAAAAGTTTTCATGTGCAGCGTGAAGCCTATTATGGTGGCACATTTATAAGGAATCACGTTCACAAATTGCCTGAAGGTTAAATATTTTACATTATAATCAGACTGTGCAAATTACAATACTCACTGCAGCGAGAAAACACCAACACTCTGTGCCAGTCTCTGGTCACCGTGGCACAGGAGTGCCCACCACTCAGCTAGAGCACTTGCTGACCAATTCACCACCACCTTTTGTGTGTGCCATAACCTCTATAGCAGCAAATTCCTCTCTGAGGTGAACATATCCAACCTTGGTATGTTTTGCTGAAAGTTAACATGTAACACATGCAGTGGGTATCAGGGTGACATACCCAAAGGCAACAGTGACCCCGAAGCTGCACCTCCTCGAAGACCACATGGTCCCGTGGATTAGTGGTGTAGGGTTCGGACTGATGGGGGAACAAGGCACGGAGAGCATACATGCGGAGTTCAACCGCATTGAAGTCCGCCACAGGAATCAGCGCCACGACCCCGTGGAGAGACTCCGCCGCGTCGTCACAGACCACCTCCTCAAGTCTCTACCTAGCCATGTAGCTGCACTGCCTCCCACCAAGCGCAGTAGAAGAATAACTGGGTTCACACGCTACGGTACAAGACGACTTAGCTAGCTGGGTAACTCACATAATAAATCGCGCACCGGCCTTTCGGGTTAACCGTGTTTCGGGCTCCTCTGTCGCGTTCCAGAAAAAAATCGAAGTAGAACGGTTCAACGTTCCCAACGTTCCTGCATCCTTAGCCTTCAGTTCTGACACAGAGTCATCGCTGCCAAAATTGGCACGGCAAAGTTACAAGGGGTCAGAGTCACGGGAGTACTCGCGAACCTAAACAACTAACACTTCGGAGTATCTGCAAATGGCTTGGACGAGAACGCTCAGCGAAGAGCCCTCTCCGCGGCTAGCACTGACAGCTCAGCAAAACTCACGTTATGCACAAAAGAGCTGACTAGAAACGGAACGGAACAAGCTCATACCGTATTTTAAAATTTTTGTATGACGTCACATTTACAACTAAATGTCCGCAAACGCGCAATCGAAACAGCCGTGACCCCGTATATTATCTCAAAGTGCGTAGCGGTGTGCGCATGCGCGTGTTTTCAGGGTAGTTAACCCTCGGCGCGCATGCGCAGCGACGGTTACTGTAGTTACTGATCTCAAGGGACTGGGAAATTGTGCTAGAGATGGCCAAGTGTCACCAGTCGACTAAGCACATTGCGGACCCTCGAATTGCCTCCTCATGGTGCAAGCTATGGGACATCGCCCTAGATCACGGAGTTCGTGGAACTCAACATCTACTGAGTGTAATGTGCAGACCAGTGTTTGGAAAGCGAGAATGTCCCATCTGCAACAACATCATCCACCAGAGCACTTCGTACTTCGAGCACGTGAGCTCAGACCACTGCAACAGTGACATATCTGTCGCGGGAGTTCTGGAAACCATTGAAGGAGGTTTTCACGAAAACATCCTCACGATTGCCACTACCCTCTCTAATTCTCTCTAATCTCTTCTCATGTTCACGTCATTTATATATGCTTATATTTTTCTGTATGCATAATCGTTGTATCCCTCGTGGGCTCATAACATGAACTTAGGAACTTTGGAGTTAACCCTCGGTGCGCATGCGCAGCGAGGGTTACTGTAGTTGGGTTTGTGTGTGTGTGTGTCTGTTACTCTACATCTCACCTCTCGAATGTCTGTTCGTCCCAGAAACGATACCATCTACCCAACGGGCGACGAAGGTCAGAAAATATGTGGGGTTTTCTCTGAAAATGCTCCGTTGCAGAGCTAGAGCGCTTCCACCATTGTATGGCTAATGCATAGTCGACCATTTTTATCGCTGCGGAAAACGCGCATGCGCTTATATTTTCAACAGGGGTTAACCTCGACCGGGTCCGCTTGCTCTGTGTATCTTGAAGGCACAAGAAGTCACAACGAAGGGCGTGTATCGACTCTCGCATACTATCTACTACTGTAGCTAGCCCGTGTCAGACTCTCTGCGAGCTACTAGCGGGAGACCACGAATGCATATATACTAATAGCAGCCCAGCCCATCAGTTAGCGGTACCGCGCATCCCCAGTTCGCCGAGGGTTTGCACTTTAGTGCTTTTCATTGGGTTTGTTTGTCTGTCTGTCCGTCTGTCTGTTACTCTCAATCTCACTTCTCGAGTGTTTGTTCGTCTCACAAAGGATAAGGTAAGTGTTGGTCTTATGAGTCAGGAGGTATTATGGGTAAATATTCCTAAAAGCTGCCAAACACTGTGTAACTGCTTCTACCGTAAGGACGTTAGCCCAGCAAATCGTCGCCACATTTTAACACGTGCTGCGGGTTACATTCCGACAAAATAGCCAAAAGTCAAGAGGTCACAATGATTGCATCACTGACTCAAAGGGTTTAATTTGGGGGAGGTTTTAAATGAATGTTTTGGTCAAATTATGATTAATTTGTGGTTTTTTGCTTTTCTGTATATCTAAGTAATTATTGTGAACCACGACTGGGCAACTGTTTGCTTCATCAAAGAATACGTTTTAAGTCGACTCATAATACCATCACTGACTCATAATTGCTGCTTTTAGAGGGTTATAAAGCAAATATTTTGCATTACCTACTATGAATATATTCTGAAACCGATTTGATTTTTAGAATCGCCATGTCTTGATAGTCATGTAACATAAATTTCACTTTAATTCACCGGTATTTGGAGGAAAAATTAAGAAGAAAGTTTAAGTGGCTCAAAATACCAACATCTACCTTACGACCTACTGAACGGGCATTGAAGGTCAGAAAATAAAGGCGGTTTTCTCTGAAAATGCTCCGTTGCAAAGCTAGAGCGCGAAAAAGCCAACATGCAAATACACAACGGACGGCATGGCTTACCACAGTCGGATCGATCCGCGTGCTCTGCGTACTTCGGAGGCACCAGAAGATGCAACGCAGGGCGTGTATCGCCTCTCGCATGCTATCTAGTAGTGTAGTTAGCCCGCGTCAGACTCTGCGCGAGCTGGCAAGAGACCACGAGTAACAGCTAAAACTAAACCCAGCCCATCAATTAGTGGTACTGGCGCATGCGTTTACTTACGCGTGCGCGTCACAGTGCGCCGAGGGTTTGCACTTCAGTGCTTTTCATTTTATCTGCTTGCCTTCAGCGTGGCTGACTAGTCGGTACACTCAGAAACTCCACTGAAAAGTACTGAAGTGCAAACCCTCGGCGCTAAACGCGCGAGTTGTATGCTGGGCCATGCGTCATCGCATTGACGTCGCAATTAATTGCCCGTTTACATCCGGAGTACATTCCTTCACGTTTCACAGGAGCGTATGTATAATGGGCGGCACAGCGCGCAGCGCAATACGCTACCGTATATCCTTTTATAGCGGTAACTATCGAAAAGTTGAACGCAAGGACTTCGTCCTCCAAGTTGAGCCAGGATTGTAGAGGGCAGATATACAGACGCGCAAAGTCAACTAGTTTCCACGTAACGTGGAGCGATAGAGACAGCGACAGCCAACTTCTGAAGGCAAGGGTTATGTGTCAAGGTAAGGAGAACATCTGGTGAACGTTTTGTGCCCTTTTGTAGGCGCTATGCCAAGATAGACTACAACAACCTTTTTTCACCGCCTATTTCTCCTCCTTTCTCCTTACATTTGTTGCCAAGCGTCTCAATACATTTACCAGAGGCTTTCCTGGGTTGGCTAACTTACTTTCACTCATGGCTCCTGGTTTTTACCTCCTCTCTACTCTTCTACCATGAGTGCCTACACACTCTTTTAGTGTACTAGGAATGCGCACGCGCATATTTTGCCTCGCGCCTGCTGCCAGCGACTGAGGCCGCTCGTACGCGCGCTCTACTGACTGCACGCGAAGCAGACTTCCCCTACGAATCTGCGCGCACGGCGGAAGCTGGACTTGTTATGAATCACGGAAGTTTGACATTCCTAAGCGTGACTAATTGACATTCCCCAAGCGTGACTAATTGACATTCTTAAGCGTGACCGACACGCATATTACGAGAATACAACCCTGAGTAGTAGCCTCACATTCCCTTTCTCATGGCACCACACAAACTAATCATAAAATAGACTGGTCACTATACATTTTCAAAATCACAAACCAGAAAATTAAAGCAGTATCTTACTATCTAAATGAGTGCCTACACATGCATTCTTTTAGCAATAAGTGTAGTTGCCACATAGCTACCCACTCTGAAATGCTGGTTCCACATTCTATCGCAAAGTAACCATAAAATGGCTGGTCACAAAATCACCAACCAGAAAATTGAAGCAGTATCTTACTATCTAAATGAGTGCCTACACATTCTTTTCCAGCCTAGGAACATGAAAGAACGACAGAAAAACCACATGCATCATCATCTCATCAAATCACAAGTACTCTTTCATCATTGGCAATATTATGTACTTTTTGCTTCTTTGTAACATGTCTTGCATTTACATATTATTTAAGTTCACTTTTGACCGTAGGTGAGTCGAGCTTTTTGTCCTAAGGCATTCGGCGCTGTATGCAGCCTGACTGGTCTAACATTGCAATGCCAAGAGAGTGTAGACAGTGTTCCCATGTCATGCCAAAAAGGGAGCAGGAAGGCAAAATATTAGCAGTACTGCAGTTAGCTGATATCTCTGTTCTTTACAATACCACATTTATCTACCTGGTCAGCAGCATCATAATAATAACTAAAAGTTGCAGATTTATCCATCAACAGTATTTTTCAGCCCACTAGCAATGTCTGTCAGACAGTATATAGCTCTACAGTGAGCCAAAGATCTGAAGATTCTATAATTATTATAACTACCACTGGTGATTGCAATATGATGCTGCAACCAAGCATTTAGCAAGTTGAAGTGACGCACTAAGATTTCCAACAAAGACGCAAGCTAAAAACACCTGCTTACTCAGCAAAAATTGCAGTGTGACGTTTGGTATTACGTAACTTTAATATGTTATAGCTAAATCAATTTCTGCTTATTTCAGGAGATCGGGCGTCCAAAGAGTTAAGTCATTTTATGTAACTTCACTTGTAGATAAAATTTTGACACCTGATACATAGCCCATTTGTGATCTCCTCGGATCTATGATTCGGTATAAACAGCTGGACCTAGACTTTCTTTGTCCGTGTTGGTGTCGAGGATTGCCGGTGACCGACACTGATTGACTGGAATTTTTAGCGAGAGCTTGCGCGAGGCCGTCGTAATGGCGCATTCAGACAGGGGCTAATTTTGTGTGTAATTATTATCATAACAGTTTCGTATAGGCTAAAAATTAAACTGGCATGCACATTTTTGGATAATAATAATAGATCACACAGTTTTTCGCGTGCAACTAATGAATCGGTACTGGCGGTTGGGATCGCAGGTCGGTGCGATGCGAATCTTTGGGTCACAAAATCCGGCATTACTGAAAGCACCCAGCCAACACTCATGGCACAAATGGATATTTGGCAAACGCTGATTTCCGAATACATAATAGCCGTTCTTGTTTTCGATGCCGTAGCAAAACAGAGCTCCTCCGGGTTTGACCAGCTTTGCAAGTCGTGCCGCATTCGCGCGGTATTCTTCTCGACTGTCTGAAGCTCCTTCTAGTACGAGGGAGCAGACGACGACATCGTAGAGTTGATCGTAGCCTTTATCTATCGGAGGATCTTGCGTAATGTCGCAGTGGACAACGTCTTTTACGAGTTGCCGAACTTGTTTTTCCCTCTCGTCCATTTCCCGATCGCCTACCCCTTCTAGCTCCTGGACGACGTAACGGAAATACGGAGACCAATCGTAAGCTTGAGGGTCATTCTGAAGCCACTGTCGTAGATATGCAAGGTTCGCTTCGGAATAGTCCGCCAAGACGATCTCAGACGCTTTCGTTGCTGCGGAAATGGTAGATAGCATGACGGGTCCAGTACCAAAGTCCAGCACTTTAACTCCGTTTGGAACAGATTTGAAAAACTCGTGGTAGCACTGAAGCGTATGACGGGGAAAAGCGTTTTGCGACGAAAAACCAGCTTCTATAAATTTCAAATACTCGGACGGTTTGAAGAGCTCCTGGTACTGTTCGGGAGAAAGTCTGGCTCCGAGAGGGTCCTTGAACCGGCAATCGCAACCTGTCGCTGCCATCGATTGTGTAAATGGTGCCTTTTGCTAGAATATTTTTCGTCGGTGTTTTATAGCTGTGTGCCCGCTTGCATAGCGCGTAATAGCGCTAAAGTGTCGGCGAACTACGCATGCGCGGTACCGCTAATGGTTGGGCTGGGCTATTGGCGTTTACTCACGGTCTCCCGCTAGTAGCTTGCGGATAGTCTGACACTGGCTAGCTACAGTAGTAGATAGCATGCGGTATGCGGTGTGATACACCCTTCGCTGTGGCTTCTTGTGCCTCCAAGGTAGACAGAGCAAGCGGATCTGTCGAGATAAGCCGTTGATCGCGTCTAATACACACATGCGCACCGCTTATTGATGTCAGTTTGTCGATCTCGAACGTAGTCATTTCAACAAAATCGCCATTTCATTTTTCTAGCCCATGTACCGCTGAAGCTGTTGGTATCGCTCATAAGCCGCCTCGTATCCTGTGGTGCGAGAATAGTCGTAGACAGAGACAGACACGCAGACAGACAGACACACAGAACGACTACCGTAACCCTCGCGGCGCATGCACGCCGAGGGTTAATGAGCTCCCTCAATGCAAACACGTAGCTATGAGATACCAATAGTAAACGGTGAAGTGTTAGTGGCTCTCAAAGGGAAAACTATAGTTGGCTTTGGTCGTATCTCTGTTGAGATGGAGGATCTCTGTCAGCTGCATTGGCTCTTTGTACATCCAACCTACTTAAAAATGGGAGTAGGAGCAAAACTATTATACGAGATGGAGAAAATTGCGAGGTTGGCTAAATGCACATCAATTAGCTAAACGCCTTTACTTTTTACAAGAAAAGAGGATATCGGATTCCTTTGCGGACGCAATGTTGATGATGAAAATGTTCGATTAATGGCTGAGCATGTTTGTGATTAATGTTAAAGTTCAGGTCAGGCACGTATGGGCTAAATGAAGAGCTGGGTGGGCATAGGGGGAAGGAGGAGAGGAAGGAGTGCTTAGTTTGCGATAGAATTTGGAGCCAGCATTTTTTCTTAATGAGAGTGGGCATGTGGCTACTACACTTGTTGCTAAAAGAATGCATGTGTAGGCATTCATTTAGATAGTAAGATACTGCTTTAATTTTCTGCTTGGTGATTTTGAAAAATGTATAGTGACCAGTATATTTCATGGTTAGTTTGCGATAGAATGTGGAGCCAGCATTTTTTCTTAATGAGAGTGGGCATGTAAAAGAATGCATGTGTAAGCACTCATTTAGATACTGCTTTAATGTTCTGTTGGTGATTTTATAGTGACCACGTCTATTTTCGGGTTAGTTTGCGATAGAATGTGGAGCCAGCCAATTTTTGTTTTCTTAATGAGAGTGCCACTTATGTCTAGAAATTTATAGTCTGCCGAGAACTGAGACAGGCTACGTATATAGTCAACAAGTGGAGAAAAACTCATTTCTTCAAATGCACGATGTAGGGATGGTGTAATTATGAAAGGATGCCAACAAGAAGTGCTTCAGCCGACACAAAATCGTTCATCATCCCTACGTCTTTCTCTCTCTTTGCGCTGTATACATGTGTGTGGTTACTTGTCATAGAGTATGTAAGATCACATTATTCACACCATAATTATCACAGTCGAGGTTGTGACTGTAAAGATAGATGTAGGGATGGATGTACGATTTTTGTTGTCGGCTGAAGCATCTTCTTGTTGGCATCCTTTTTCATAATTTACACCATCCCTACATCCCCCTTCATTTTGAAGAAATGATTTTTCCACTTGTTCCAGTTATTTTTTTGCGCATACTCAGCCCCACCCTTTTCGGGCTGCAGAGCGAGGGGGAGGGGCTGCTTCGGCGCACACTCTGTACGCGACGCACGCACGGCGCGCGCTCCCTACCTAGTTAGTACCGGCGGCCGGGTGACGTTGCAATTTTTACGCACTTGCGCGCGCCTCTCGCGCGTAGCGCGGGCGATGCGCAAGTGAGACATCAACATAATGATAATGATTGTTGTGCAAGGAGTTCACTCTTTTGAAGAGGTCTACCCAGCTGAAGTCAAAGGTGGAGGCCAAAGAGCGTAGTGGATGTGTAGTAGAAGCTTGTAGGGTCCAGGTCTGACAAGTGCACAGCACCTTAGAACATAAAGATGGTATGCACCAATAAAAGAGTGAGGAATGCAGCCAAAATTATAGTATAGAAGGCTAGGATAGGGTTTTACAATAGCTATGTCAGCAGTGGTGATAAGGGCACAGGATGTGTAAAGTCAGCACGGTGATAAGGGCTGGGGAAAACACTTCAGAGCCCCACCTGCTAAGGCCCCTGATAAGCTGAGTACAGTGATCTCCTTCCTCTGACAGGTCAGCTATGGTTGAGACACCAGTGCCCCTTAGACAGAAGATCACAGCCTTTAAAGACCTGCAGAGGTAGAAAGCTTCCCAGGGGAAAACCAGATAATATATATATGTAGTTGTAAGAAAAGAGGAGCCTATAAATAGTAACCACCTTGTTCAGAATACTATGTGAAGGTGCATGTAGGAAGGGTGCTGATATACTGCATACAATAGTTATGTGCACTGATGTTTAGGTGAGTAGTGTGTAGCTTCAATGTAGTAGTACCCCGACAGGCATAGCTACTGACTGTAGAGTGCACTCCTCAAGGGAGGAGGATAATATTCTGTCAGAGCTAAGACCAGTCTCCTGAGGGATTACTCACTACTGTTGGCATACAACACAATTGTCAGTGTACAGACATTCACCTCTAACAGTGTGCTACCTCAACTTTGTGATGCAGTTACAGTCCCCTAAAACTTTGTGGTAAAGACAGTGCAGTTTCCCTACACTTGAAACCAGTCAGCTCCATGAAGTCTGAGACTTTAGGAGGGTGGTTAGAACATGAAATGGGGAAGCCACCTCAATAAATTGCAGGGACCCACCCTCTTCTTCCCCAACATGTTCAGAAGTCATGTACAGGACATGTAAATCGCACTTTCTACAGTGGTTATAGCATGAAATGGGGAAGCCACCTCAATAAATTGCAGGGACCCACCCTCTCCTTCCCCAAC
>CASHTH010003677.1:0-71057 GCA_030341885.1 Geodia barretti
GGGGACGGCCGGCAAGCGCAAAGGCCGCTGGATGCGCCCTCCAACCGCCTGGATGGCCAGGGGTTGTCCATCATTTCCAGGGCGGCGGGGATGATTACCGGCGCAGATTGATGCGCCCACCGCGTTGCTGCCCGCCTCAAAGGTATTCGAAAAAGGCCAGGAGTAGCGTCTTGACCGCCTGCGGCTTTGCCGGCATAATCCGCACGGGTGACACTGGTGACGATGCCAAAAGTTGCCATCGGAGCCGACGAGACGACAGCCGGTCAGGGGTCGATAACCCGGGGTGTCGAGCGCCGCCGCGCCGCCGCCGAAAATGCACAAGCTCGCCGTTCGGCAGCAGACTTCCAGACCCAGCACGTGTTGGGGTTGACGCGACTTGAGGGTGTGAGGGCCCGCGAGAGTTCTACCGCCACGTTGCCGCCGATGGTGCACGAACCCTGGCTCGAAGGGTCCGGCGCGTAGTAGAAGCCGCCGTCAGACCCGGCCCAGCGACAGGTGCAGGTTCACCAGGCCCGGCTGCACCACGGCGCGCTGGTGCTGTGCTGTAATCGATGTCCAGGATTTTGTTCATGCGGCACATCTCGATGACAATGCCGACCTCGAGCGCAGGCGCCGCCGCTCAGACGGGCCGGGCGCGCGCGCCACGAACGGGATGTGTGCCGATCGGCCAGCTTGGACCGAGTATTTTTCCCCACACCTGCCGGGGCTGGCCGGGAAAACGGGGACCAAGTCGGCGGCGCCCGTCGAGCCCGTATGGCCCCGTCCGACACTTTCGTTTTTTTTTTTTTTTTCTTTCGTACACCGCATGTCCTCGGCAGGGTCAGCAAGCGGCCTGCGGCGCGACGACGCGCCGCGAGTTCCGTATAACCGATTGTTCCATGGCGTATCTCCCTGCCAAGTGCCGCAGAGCCTGCCCCCGACTTGAGCGGGGGGCGGCTGTGTTGGAAGGTTCCGTGGCTGTATGGAGGGCAATCATAAGCCGGAAGGGGCGGAGGGTCAATTGGGCCGACCTTCGCAGGGCGAGCGTATGTTCATGTAGGTCGGACTAGCCGCAGGCATAATCCGACCTACCACTGCAGTTCAACCCACAAATGCTCCATTTGTCTTTTTTCTGGACGGTCTGGGCCAGGATGACTGCCAACACATGCGCTGCACCTGCCGGGCAATCGTGCACCAGCGCGGGGCATTTGCTGTCTTGTGTCATCATGCAGCACTCATCACGCATTCCCAGATTTCACAAGGCGGAGAATTCACCATGCGCATGAGCCGATTGTTCAGCCAGACGCTGCGAGACGTGCCCGGCGAAGCCGAGCTGCCGAGTCATCAACTGCTGCTCAAGGCCGGTCTGGTGCGGCCCCTGTCGGCGGGCAGCTACAGCTACCTGCCCCTGGCACGGCGGGCGCTGACGAAGATTGAGGACATCATCCGCGAGGAGATGGACGCCATCGGCGGCCAGGAGATCACCATGCCGGTGGTGCACCCGGCGTCGCTGTGGCAGGAGACGGGGCTGTGGTATCAGGTCGGGCCGGAGATGGCGCGCTTCAAGGACCGCGCCGAGCGCGACATGGTACTGGCTATGACGCACGAAGAGGTGATCGCCGACCTGGTGCGGCAGGAGGTGCGCTCGTACCGGCAGTTGCCGTGCCTGCTGTACCAGATCCAGACGAAGTACCGCGACGAGCCGCGGGCGCGCGGCGGGCTGATCCGCGTGCGCGAGTTCACCATGAAGGACAGCTACAGCCTGGACGCCGACTGGAAGGGCCTCGATGCTCAGTACCGGGCGCATTACCAAGCGTATTTCAACATCTTCCAGCGCTGCCATGTGCCGGTGATTGCGGTGCGTTCCGACGTCGGCATGATGGGCGGCCAGATGGCGCACGAGTATATGTACCTGAACCCCATCGGCGAGGACACCCTGGTGCTGTGCAACGGCTGTGGCTACGCCGCGAATCGCCAAGTGGCGGCGGCACGGCTGCCGGCGGCCGAAGCGGAGGCGCCGTTGCCGAGTGAGCCGGTGGCAACGCCGGATACACCGACAATCGAGGCGCTGGCCGAGCTTTTGCGAGTGCCGACGGCGCGCACGGCCAAGGCCGTGTTCTTCATGGCCACCATTGCCGGCGGCGGAGGCGAGGCAGACCGCGAGCGCTTCGTGTTTGCCGTGGTGCGCGGCGACAGCGAGTTGAACGAGACGAAGCTCGCCAACGCCATCGGCGCCCGCGACCTGCGGCCGGCGCGCGGGGAGGAGATTCGCGCCGTCGGAGCCGAACCGGGGTACGCCTCGCCGGTCGGGCTGCGGGCGGACGATCTGCTGTTGGTAGTGGACGAAATAATCCCCCAGTCGCCCAATTTGGTCGCCGGCGCCAACAAGCCCGGTTATCACCTGCGGAACACGAACTATGGGCGCGATTACACCGCGGCGCACGTGGCGGACCTCGTGCTGGCGCGCGGCGGCGACGCCTGCGCGCAGTGCAGCGGGACGCTGCGCACCTCGCGCGGTGTCGAAGTCGGCAACATCTTCAAGCTGGGCACGCGCTACACCGAGGCGCTGGGGGCCGTGTTCCTGGACAGCGACGGCACCAGCAAGCCGGTCATCATGGGCTCCTACGGCATCGGCAGCGGACGGCTGCTGTCCTGCGTCATCGAGGAGCACCACGACGAGCGTGGCATCCGCTTTCCGGTCAGTATTGCGCCCTACCACGTCTCATGCGTCGCGCTGTTGCAGCGGGCGCCGGAAGTCGCCGAGGCAGCCGATCGCCTGTACCAAGAGGCATGGTCGCAGGGTGTGGAAATGCTATTGGACGACCGCGACGCCACCCCCGGCGTGAAGTTCAACGACGCCGACCTGATCGGCCTGCCGCTGCGGCTCACCCTCGGAGCGCGCTCGCTGCGCCAGGGCGGCGCGGAACTGAAATCGCGCGACAGCGAGGAGAGCCGCATCGTGCCGCTGGACGAAGTGGTGCCGACGCTGCGGGCCGAAGTGGATCGCCTGCTGGCGGAAAGCCGGGGGAGGGTAACAGCGGTGCCGTATGCAGACTAACGCGGGGCTTCGTTCTCGGGCGTCACTTCGGGTTCGTCCCGGCGATGGCGGCTTAGGTAACTATCGAGTGACCGTTGCAGCTTTGGCGGCAAATCGAGGCCGCTCAGGCCGTGGGCGCGGTTAAATTTGTCCAGCGCTTCCTCGTGCTTGCCGAGGCGGGCCAAGGCGGCGCCCCAGTTGTAGAGGGCGGCGGCGTTGTCCGGCTCCTGCTCCAGGACCTGTTGGAAATGACCTAAGGCTTCCAGCGGCCGGCCGCCGCGCGACAGGCTGGCGCCCCAGTTGATCCTGGCCTTCAGGTGCTCCGGGTCGGCGTTGGCGACGCGGGCAAAATGCCCGGCGGCATCGTCATAGCGCCCGGCCAGATAGGCCGCCCGGCCTTCCTGATAAACCTGCTCCAGTTGCTCCGCATCCTGCGCGTCGAGCGGCACCGGCTGCTCGTCCTTGGACGCGCAGGCCGCCAGCAGCACGGTGAAGGCCAGGAGCAATACCCACTTCGCGTACCCATCCATTCTCGCGTCTCCCCTACACATACTGCACCGTGTCGAACCGCTGCCGCAGGGCGTGCACGGCGTCCTTGACGGCTTTGTTGCGGATGGCGTCGGCGATCAGCCCGGCGAGGTCCTGCATGTCCGCCTCACGCATGCCGTACCGGGTCATTTCCTGCACGCCGATGCGCAGGCCGGAGGGGTTGCGCGGCTCGGTGTCGGTGGGAAGCAGGTTGTAATTGACGATGATGTCATTGGCCTCCAGGCGCTGCGCCACGGCCACGCCGCCGCCGTGCGCCGCGACGTTGACGGCAAGCTGGTGGCTCCGCGTGTAACCGAAATCGCGCGCCTCCACGGCGATGCCGGCGTCGTCCAGGGCGCGCCCGAGGGCCTGGGCGTTGGCGACGATCTGAGCGGCGTAGGCTTGCGCGTGTTGCTTCATCTCGCGGATGGCGACGAGCAGGCCCGGCAGGCTGTGCAGGTGGTGATTGCTGGAGGAGCCGGGAAAAACGCCGCGATTGGCCGCCGGCCAGTAGCGTTTTTCGTCCGCTTCGTTGAGGTCGGCGAGGATGACGCCGCGCTGCGGGCCGGGAAAGGTTTTGTGCGTGCTGGCGGTGACCCAGGCGGCACCCTCGCGCCAGGGGTCCTGGAACTGGCCGCCGAGGATCAAGCCGAGCACGTGGGCGCCGTCGTACAGAATCGGGATGCCCTTCTCCCGGCACAGGGCGGCGAGCTCGCGCACCGGCTCGGGAAACAGGAACAGGCTCTTGCCCAGTACCACCAGGCGCGGCGCGGCGCGCTCGATGAGGTCGAGGCTTTTCGGCACGTCGACGTGGTAGTGGTCCTCGCTCAGCGGCAGGTAGTGCAAGGGGATGGCTTTGTCCGATTCGAGGTTCAGCGAGGCGCCGCGCGTCTGGATGCGCCTGCCGAAGACGCCGATGGTGTTGTGACTGATGTGGCCGCCGGCGGGCGTCGAGTTGACGATGACGGGATCGCCGGCGCGCAGGTAGCCGAGGGCGATGGCGGTGTTGGCAGCATTGCCGCTGATGGGCCGCACGTCCGCCTGGCGGCAGCGGGCCAGCGCCAGCAGCTCCTCTCGCGCCATGGTTTCGAGGCGGTCGATGTATTGCGTGCCTTGGTAATAGCGATTGATCTGGTCGCCCTGGTTGGGGTGCCCCTCGGCATAGCGGGCCATGAAATCCGAGTTCTGGATGTCGCGCACCGCCGCGCTCTGGACGTTCTCGCTGGCGATGAGATTGATCGTCTGCCGCTGGCGCCAGTCGTCCTGGGACGCCACGAGGCTGCGGATATCGCTGATGTCGACCGACATGCGGGATTCTCCTTGGCGTGGTTAATGCGGTTCCGTGGTGGACGGCGGCTTGCCGGTCACCTCGACGAAGACGCGCACGAAGCGGGTGCCGTCGTCCATGGTGATTTCGTTGGTCAGGCGCCGCGCCGCCTCCTGCAGGAAGGCCGGTGAGAAGTCGAAAGCGCTGACCGTGACGTAGCTCTCGCGGTCGTGCGTGGTGACGCCGCGAATGACCCATGCATAGCCGTAAACGCGATCGTCACCCATCAGGCCGCACGACGCCAGCGGGGCGAAGGCCAGATAGTACTGCGTCGGGCGCTGCTGCGGCTGGGGGTAATGCTGGCGCACCAGTTCCTCGAAGATGCGCGTGCCGCGGCGCAGGGCATCGACTTTCGAGCGCGTCACCGGCCCCCACATGCGGATGGCCAAGCCCGGGCCGGGGGAGGGCTGGCGGTGCACGACCTCCTTGGGCAAGCCGAGATAGGCGGCGAGCTGGCGAATTTCAAACTTGAACAGCCCGGCGATGGGCTCGATGACCTGGACGGCAAGTTGGGCCGGCAGGCCGCCGACGTTGTGGTGCGCCTTCAGGTTGGTAATCGACTCGATGATGTCGGCGTAGTTGGTGCCCTGCACGAGGGCGACCGGCTGGCGGCCCTGCTGGCGGGCGTGGCGCACGAAGGTGTCGATGAAACGCGCGCCGATGGTGCGCCGTACCTGATCGTAGTAGTGCGCCTCGCCCTGCGGGTCGGGTCCGGCGTAGGGCAGCGCCTCGATGTCGGGCAGGAAGGCGTCGGATGCCTCAAGGTACGAGATGCCTGCATCGCCGAATACCTCTCGCACCTCGGCCAATTCGTCCTGGCGCAGAAAGCCGGTGTCCACGCAAGTGGCACGCAGGCGCGGGCCGTAGGCGCGCTGGGCGAGCTTGAAGGCGACAGCGGAATCCACGCCGCCGGACAGCCCGAGTTCCACGTCGCCGTGCGGCACGGCCTGACGCAGCCAGTCGGTGCACGTGTCAACGTAGGTAGCCAAGTCATACGTGTAGTCGGGCTCGCAGCCGGCGAGGGTGAAGGCGATGTGCGCCAGGAAGGCGTCGCCGTTCTCGGTGTGATCGACCTCCGGGTGGAACACCGCGGCGTACACGCCGTCGGCGCCGACCAGGGCGTGCCGGCAATGGGCGGTGCTGCCCAGGACGTTCCAGCCGGCGGGCAGGGTTGCAATCTCGTCGCTGTGGTTCATCACCACCGTGCCGCCGGTGTAATCGCCGAAGGGCGCCGCGACGCTGACCTGCACCTCCCCGAACTCCGGCACGGCTGCCGGCGCCACCGAGCCGCCCAGCTTGCTGGCCAGGAGTTGGGCGCCGTAACAGATGCCCAGAACCACGCCATTTTGGCGCAGTGTCGCCACATCGGCGTCGGTGAGGGTAGGGGCGCCAGGATTGCCGATACGGTCATCGCCGCCGGAGAGGATCGTCAGCTTGGCGCCGCGGCCGGCAGCGACCGCCTCCGGCACCTCGGCAGCGTGAATGACGCGGCTGCGCAAGCCGATCTGGCGCAGTTGCTGGGCGATCATCGGCGTCGATTTAGAGCCGAAATGCACGATCAGGACTTGGGCATCGTCCCGCGCGCCCCAGGCAAAACGTTGGATGCGATTTCCGTCCGGCATGGTCTCCGACCTTACAAATTGGGCTCAACTTGCTCCCTCTCCCCTGGTAGGAGAAGGTTGGGGTGAGGGGGAAATCTGGATTTTATTTCTCTTGGCACGTCTGAGCTACCATCTTATGATCATCATACAAAGAGCCCGAGGGTGCTGTCTATGAAATGGACTAGTAGCTGTTCAACGTAATGCACAGGCATGATAAGTTGCCTCCCAGTAAGCTGCTGGCCATAAGCTGGGAGGGATGATTGTGAAGAAGCTCTATGTGGTCCGTTTGAGTGAAGAAGAACGGACCGAATTGACGAAACGGGTCAAGTTGCATCATCTCTATCCCGTGATCAAAGATTGACGCACTACTAGAGCGCCCCGAAGCGTCGTCGGTTCTCGGCGGCGTGAATGCTTCCATGAGCGAGTAAAGGAAACGTGATGGCGGAAACCCGTGCCGTAATGCGAGAAATCTCACCGAAATTGGCGGACCTGACCGCGGACGTGCTGTTCGGCGACGTCTGGGAACAGCCCGATCTGTCGAAACGCGACCGCAGCCTGATAACCGTGGCGACCCTGACGGCGCTCTACCGCACCGATCAGCTGCGTGGCCACATCCGGCGGGCGCTGGATAATGGGGTGACGAAGGCCGAGATCAGCGCCGTGATTACCCACATGGCCTTCTATGCCGGCTGGCCCACCGCGGCCAACGCGGTGCGGGTGGCCAAGGAAGTGTTCGACTCGGAATAAGCGGGAACGCCGGGTGAGCGGTTTGACGTCGAGGCCGGGAACCTATGCCTTGGTCCTTGCCTCGACCGAGACTCGCTGCCTGCGCGTCGGGCAGCTGGGCAGCTTGGCGTTGCGGCCTGGCTGGTACGTCTACGTCGGCAGCGCCTTCGGTCCCGGCGGCGTCCGTGCGCGGTTGGCGCATCACCGGAAGCGGGCCGCGCGGCCGCACTGGCACGTCGACCATCTGCGACTGCATACCCAACTGGAGCGCGTGTGGTTCACGCACGACTCGATCCGCCGGGAGCATCAGTGGGCGCAGGTGATGCAGTAATTGCCGGGCGCCGAGATGCCGCTTCACGGCTTCGGGTCCTCGGATTGCGCGTGTGCGTCGCACTTGGTTCGTTTCGCTCGCCGGCCGTCCTTCCGCCGCTTCCAACGGGAAATTCATTCGCTGTTCCCGGAGCACGGCCCCATTCGTCCGATTATTACCGCATAGAAAGGTTGCCATGCGCAGCTTCGACGCCCTGGGTTGCAAGAAAGTCGTGATTGGCCTCGTCCACCTGCTGCCCCTGCCGGGCACGCCGTTTTACGAGCCGGGCAACACCGAGCGAGCGCTGGACAAGGCCGTGCGCGACGCCACCGCCCTGTCGCAAGGCGGCACCGACGGCTGTCTCATCCAGACGGTGGACCGCGTTTATCCCACCGGCGACGAGGCGGATTACGCTCGCGTCGCGGCCATGGCGGCGATCACCCGGGCGGTGGCCGAAGCCACGCCGCCGGACTTCCAGATCGGCGTGCAGATCATGGTCAATGCGCTCAAGGCCTCCGCCGCGGTGGCCACCGTGTGCGGCGGCTCATTTCTGCGCTGCACGGCGCTCGTTGGCGCCACCGTGACGCCCTCGGGCATTGTCGAGGCCAACCCCCTCGATTTCCTCACCTACCGCGCCCGCATCGGCGGCGACCGGCTCAAGCTGATCGCCGAGGTGGACAGCATGCACTTTCACTGGATGGGCGACAAACCCACCGCCGACGTGGCCCGCACCGCAGCCCGCATGGGCGCCGACGCGGTCGAGGTGGCGCACCCCGACGAGGCCGTCAGCAATCGCCTGGTGTACGACATCAAACACGTCCACCCCCACCTGCCCGTCATCCTCGGCGGCCATACCAAGCACGAAAACGCCGCCCGCCGCCTCGCTGAAGCCGATGGCGCCTTTGTCGGCTCGTGCCTCAAGTCCGGCGCCTGGGACAGCGATATCGACGTGGGACGGGTGCGGGAGTATGTGAAGATTGTTGCCGGTCTGTCTTGAACTGCCCCTAGACCGTAGGCGTCATCATCAACTCGGCCCCATATACATGAGCGACGACAGCATTCTCAAAAAATTTGGCGAGCGAGTACGCCAGCTTCGAAAAGCTCGGGGGTTTTCGCAACAATCCTTTGCGGCGACGTGTGGGCTTGATCGAACTTATATTGGAGGAATCGAGCGCGGGGAGCGCAATGTTGCTTTGCGGAACATGGAGGCGATTGCCAAATCCCTGGGGCTTTCCGTTTCCGAGCTTAC
Source organism: Geodia barretti (assembly GCA_030341885.1). Taxonomy (NCBI): domain Eukaryota; kingdom Metazoa; phylum Porifera; class Demospongiae; order Tetractinellida; family Geodiidae; genus Geodia; species Geodia barretti. The sequence continues at coordinate 8,758 of CASHTH010003677.1, forward strand.
AACGGGACTGTGAAGAGTTAATGAATGGGCATCTCTAATGATACTCATCTTCCCACGTGGTTTAGAATTACAGAGACACGTTAACCAACAGGCCGGAGGAGTTGAACATGGCTCGGATGGGCTTTTTCGATGTCGAGAATCGCTACGCCGCTCTGGATGCCAAGCATGACCCCCTGGTGAAGATCAATGCCGTCGTTCCCTGGGAAGCCTTCCGCAGCCGCCTGGAAAACGTCTGGCGCAAGCCGCCCGACAAGCGTAAGTCCAATGCGGGGTGCAAGCCGTGGGACGCCATCGTCATGTTCAAAGCGATCATTTTGTGCGCCCTCTACAATCTGTCGGATGACCAGGTCGAGTATCAGATGCGTGACCGCCTGTCCTTCGTGCGCTTTCTGGGGCTGGCGCTTGAAGACAAGGTGCCCGACGCCAAGACGGTGTGGCTCTACCGCGAGCAGTTGTCACAGGCTGGCCTCTGGAGGCCTTGCTTGAGGATTTCGACGGCTATCTGAAAAGCCAGGGCTACCGGGCCATGGGCGGCCAGATCATCGATGCCTCGATTGTCGCGGTTCCCATTCAACGCAATCGTCGTGATGACAATGAGCAGATCAAGCGCGGTGAGATGCCCGCGGCCTGGGCCGACAAGGCGGCCAAGCGTCGGCAAAAGGATACGGATGCGCGCTGGACGAAGAAGCACGGCAAGAGCCATGGCTACAAGAATCACGTCAGCATCGACCGTCGGCACAAACCGATCCGGCGTTACCGGGTGACGGACGCGGCGGTGCACGACAGCCAAGTGGTTGATGAACTGCTTACGTCGGACAACACGGCAAGCGGCGTCTGGGCGGACAGCGCCTACCGGTCCAAAGCGATCGCGGAGAAGGTCAAGGAAAGGGGGCTTGACGAGTCGGATTCATCGCAAGGGCTATCGCAACCGTCCGCTGTGTGATTGGGAGAAGGCGGGCAACCAGAGTCGTTCACGGTTTCGAGCACGGGTAGAGCATGTCTTCGGGGCGCAGCAAAACGACGTGGGCGGGACGTTGGTTCGCAGCATCGGTCTTGTACGGGCGAGCGCGCGGATAGGTCTCAAGAACCTTGCCTACAACAGGCGTCGCCTGGTTCACTTGCAACGTCTGGCGATGGTGGATTCACGCTAAAGGGTGCAGCAGGGCGTGGGACGCCCTCATTGAAAGCGCCATGGCTCTTGTCGGGGAGCGACATCACCGCGCCAACCGCCGTTCATTCTCTACCGACATCACGCGATAGGACCACTCACGCCAGTTTTGCCCGCCAGTGAGTCATTTTTCGAGGCGCCCTTTAGTTTATTTGGCCCGCCCCTAACCTAACCCCGCCACGACAAATCAGTCGTGGCGGGGTATTTTATGTGGAATTTAAGGCCGGGACGCCTCGGCCACCGCGGCCAACAGATTACCCAGCAGACGCAGCCCGTGGCTGTTTTCCATCGTCAGAATCGACTCGGGGTGAAACTGCACGCCCTCGATGGGCAGCGAGCGGTGACGGATACCCATCACGACGTCGCCCCAGGTGGCGGTCACCTCGAAAACGTCGGGTATCACGTCGCCGACCAGCGAGTGTAGCGGCCCACCGGCAGCGGCGATGGCAGGTCTTCGTAGATGCCCTCGCCGTGGTGGTCGATCTCGCTTTGCTTGCCGTGGTAGGGACGTGGCAGCACCCGCAGCGTGCCGCCGAAATACTCGATCATCGCCTGATGGCCCAGGCACACCCCGAACAGCGGCACGTGCTGGTGGAAATGATCGATGTAGGCCAGCAGGTTGCCGGCGTTGGCGGGCGTCGACGGACCTGGGGAGAAGACCAGCAGGTCCGGCTCCGACGTCGCCACGATGTCCACCGGGATGTCATTGCGATACACCCGCACGGTGCATTCGAGGCGGCGGAAGTAATCGACCAGATTGAAGGTGAACGAATCGAAATTGTCGATCATGGTGATGTTCATGAAAATTCCCCCCGTTTACTCGATGCCGTCCAGCGCTTCCAATAATGCCCTTGCCTTAGCCTCGGTTTCCGCGTACTCGGCGGACGGTTCCGAATCGAACAGCAGCGTCGAGCCGACCCGCACGCGCACGTCGTAAGCGGGCGCCGCGCCGCCTTGCCGCTGCACCAGGTGCGCCGTGCGAATGATGATGCCGGTGTCGAGCTGTCCCGAGAACGTCAGGTAACCCACGTTACCGCCGTAGTAGCCGCGGCGGCTGTGCTCGTGGTTCTCGATGTACGCCATGGCCGCCGCCTTGGGCGCCCCGGTCAGGGTGCCGGCGTTGAGGCAGGCGATGAAGGCGTCGAAGGCCGACAGACCGGCGGACAATTCGCCCTCCACCTGCGCCACCGTGTGCATCACGCGCGAGTATTTCTCCACGAAGCGGTAGTCGGAGACGCTGACGCCGGGCTCGCACACCCGGCTGACGTCGTTACGCGCCAAGTCGATGAGCATGTCGAGCTCCGATTTTTCCTTCTCCGAATTCAGAAGCTGCATCATGTTGTGATAGTCGGTGAGGCTGTCGGTGCCGCGCGGCATGGTGCCGGAGATGGGCCGCTGCTGCACCACGCCGTCCTCCACCCGCACGAACATCTCCGGCGAGGCACCGACCAGCGCCTCGTCGCCGTAATCGACGTAGAACTGGTACGGGGACGGGTTGATGGCGCGGAACCGCCGGTACAACTCCAGGGGGCTGCGGGTGTATTCACCCATGAAGCTGTGCGACAGGACGACCTCGAAGAATTCGCCTTGGCGCATCTGCTCGCGCGCCTCATCGACCGCCGCCATGAAGGCGTCGCGCCCGGTGTCCGATTCCAGCTTGTGGGGTATGCGGTGGCGCTCGGCGGCAGGCGACGGGGGCGCCGGTTGAAGGCAAGACAGCCGCTCGCGTACCAGATCGCCGGCGGACGCGGAGCTGTCCAGGAAATCGTAAATGATCAGCGTTGCCCGTTCCTTCAGATGGTCGTAAAACAGCAGCATGTCCGGCATGAACAGCCGGAAATCCTGGGTGGGGCCGGGTTGCAGGCGATCGGGCAACGGCTCGAACAGGCGTACAAAATCGTAGGCGAAAGCGCCGTACAACCCCAGGAAGCGGTCGTCGCAGCGAAAGTGCTGCAGCAGCGTGCGCACAATCTGCGAGATGTTGTTAAGGAGCAGCCGTTCGTCCTCGGCTACCGGGCGGCGCTCGCAGGGCACGGTGCCGGTCAGCGCTTGGTCGTCACGCTGCAGGTCTTGGCAACAAGCGAAGTCAACGTCGGCGAGCGGCTGCCGCAGCATGGCCTGACCGCGCTCATTCAGGGCGCGAATGGCGAAGGTATCTTCCTTGCCCTCGACCAGCACCGGCGGGTCGACCACCGCGAGGGAGTAGCGGCCGTAGACGCGCGAGACGTCGACCGATTCGTATAATACGCCGGGCTTGTCGGCATTGAGGTGTTGGTAAAGCTCAAGAGGCGGCAGGTCGTCCCGGCTGAAATCAAACGTCAGCGTCAGGCGTCGGAGGTTGCCGCGCCCGTCGCCGTATGGCAGAACCTCTTCGCTGACCGGTTGCCGCAAGAGATAATCACGCACGTCGCTGGCCGTCATGGAGGGTGTGCTTGTCATGGTGTCGTCTCCAGAAAATGCTGCTGTCTTGCAATTGCTCGCTGCCTTTCCCGCACGGCCTGCACGCCGGGCTGCGCCGCAGGGACGCGCTTCTGCTGCACGCGGGCTATGGTTCGATCAAATAATGCCGTACCGGAAAAGGAGCAGAAGAACCGAAACGTTTGGGATGGGGCGGGCTTATCAGCGCCACCAGCGGGAGGCACACCATCGCAAAGCACACAGCGGGTAGGAAGGGGTAAAGCCAAATTCGAGGGAGGCATGGACGCCTGTGGCCGGACCGGGCGCTCGCAGGCTCATGGGACGCTCTCCTTACGCGGAATCGTGAACGCTTGAATGATTGCGGGCGACTATACAGAGGGCCATGGCGCCTGTCAATGCCGCTGCGAATCGGAGTGTTTTTGACTTTCCGCTCGCCCGCCATGTATGCTGCACGGCATGGTTGACACTATCGATTCCTGAGCCATCCTGACTGAGGAGGAACCCGGCCCATGCCACTGGCAGCCATGAACGACGGCACCCGCTTGTACTACGAATCCACCGGCAGCGGCTTCCCGCTGCTGTTCAGCCACGAGTATGCTGGCGATTACCGCAGCTGGGAGCCACAAGTACGCTATTTCGCACGGCGTTATCGGGTGATCGCGTATAATGCCCGCGGCTATCCGCCGTCGGACGTGCCGGAGGACGTCGGCGCCTACTCGCAGGCGCGCGCCATGCACGACATCGCGCAGCTTTTGGAGGCGTTGCAGGTGCCGCAGGCGCATGTGGTGGGCCTGTCGATGGGCGGCTACGCTACCCTGCATTTCGGGCTCAACTATCCGCAGATGGCGCGGTCACTGGTGGTAGCGGGATGCGGCTACGGCTCGGTGGCGGGCGACCGGCAGAAATTCCAGCAGGACTCGGCGCAGGTGGCGCAGCGTATCGAGGGCGACGGCATGCAGGCCACGGCTGCCGTGTATGCCAAAGGCCCGACGCGGGTGCAATTCGAGGACAAGGATCCGCGCGGCTGGCAGGAATTCGCCGATCAGCTCGCCGAACATTCGGCGACCGGTGCGGCCCTGACGATGCGCGGCGTGCAGGGTCAACGTCCCTCGGTGTACGAGCTGGAGGCGCAGATGCAGCAGTTGCAGGTGCCCACCCTGATCGTTACCGGCGACGAGGACGAGCCGTGTCTGGAGCCGGGGCTGTTCATGAAGCGCGCCATCCCGACATCGGGTCTCGTCGTCGTGCCCAAGACCGGCCACACGATTAACCTGGAGGAACCGGAGTCGTTCAACCGCATCGTCAGTGATTTCCTGACCGCCGTGGAATCCGGCCAATGGCAAGCCCGCAATCCGGCCTCGCTGAGTTCCTCGGCCATTCTGCCTGCCAAGTAACTGTGAGGACCGCCGTATGTCCAGCCCCAATGCCCGAGACCTGATCGGCGCCGTCGAAAATCCGCCGGCGCATACCAGCGCCGCGGAACCGGACGCCGCCACTCTGCTGTTCGACGCCCAAGAGCCGCCGCCCTTTCCCGAAATGAACATTTTTCCCCTGGAATGGCGAGTCGAAACGCCCATGCTGCAACAGATCTACGACCAGGCCCGGCCCCCGGCTGGTCACCCCACACCCTGCCCTGGGACACCTTCAAAGCCGACGATTTCTCCCTGGACGAACGCTACGCCATGGCTTACTGGTTCACCCTGCTGTCGGTGTTCGACGGCTCCGGCCCGGCGGTGTTCTCGCGTGCCTTCATCCACACCTGGGAGACGCATGAGGAAGACCCGGTGCGCAAGTGCTTCTTCTCGATCGTGCGCGACGAGGTGAACCACGAAGAAGTCTGTCAGCGCGCCATCCAGATCCTGACGCCCGACGGACCGCTCGGCTACGACCCCGAAACGCCCCTCGGCCGCCTCGCCCGCAACAACGTCAAGTGGTATTACCACAACGGCTGCCGCTATTGGACCGGCTTCAAGAGCGGCATCACGAAGTTCCAGTTGCCGATCTTGTTCGCGTCGTTCCTGATGGGGGAGGTGGCGGCGGCGACGCTGTTCCACAGCATGTACCAGCGCACCACGATGCCGGCCCTCAAGGAGGCGTTCAAGATGATCGGCAAGGACGAGGCGCGCCACATGGCGATCTGCCTGGCCGTGCTGCGCAACGTGCTGCCGCAGTTGACCGACGAGCAGCGCGACGTCATCACCCGGCAGATTCGCGCCGGGTTCGTCTTTCTGTCGGGAATTCTGTATGTGCCGCCTGAGGACTTCTGGGAGTTGGGTCCGACCTTCCGGCCGGCACACCGCATGCTGGAAGAGGCGGCCCGTGGCGCCGGGTTGGGCATCCTGACGGAGGACGAGCGGGCCGAGAACTGGCGCGCAGCGGTGCTTCGGCTGAAGGGCATTCTGGAGCCGCATGGGGTGGAATTCCCCGCCTTGCCGGAGGTCGGCATCGACGGCAGGACCGTGGCGATTGACCCGCAGGACATCATCCCGGTGTTTTAATCCTGCCCGGAGGCCTTTGCATTGAAGCTCTTGGTTTTTCAGCACATTGCCTGCGAACACCCCGGCTCGCTGCGACAGTTCCTCAAGCGTGACGGCATTAAATGGGATGCGGTGGAACTGGACGCCAACGAACCGATCCCGGACCTGTCAGGCTACGACGCGCTGTGGGTCATGGGCGGGCCGATGGACGTCTGGGATGTGGATGAGCACCCTTGGCTGATACCCGAAAAGGCCGCCATCCGAACCTGGGTGCGCGACCTGCAAAAGCCGTTTCTGGGGCTTTGCCTGGGGCATCAGCTTCTGGCCGACGCCCTTGGCGGCACCTGCGGGCCACAGGTTCCGTCGGAAATCGGGGTTATGGATGTTGAGTTGACCGAGGCAGGTCTGGCCGACCCGCTGTTTGCCGGCTTGGCTGCCAGCCAGAAATGCCTGCAATGGCATTCGGTGCGGGTGGCGCAGCCGCCCGAAGGTGCGATTGTGCTGGCGCGGTCGCCAGCGTGCCCCGTCCAGGCGATGCGCATTGGGCTGAACGCCTGGTCGATGCAGTATCACGTGGAGGTCGAACCCGATACCGTGACCAACTGGGCGGCCGTCCCCGCCTATCGCGAAGCGCTGGTCAACGTCATGGGGGAAGGCGGGATGGGGACTCTGTCACAAGGTGCTGCGGAGAATGTGGCGGGCTTTCTGGCCAGCGCGGAAAGGCTCTATGACAACTTCATGCGGCTCGCCAGAGCTTGAGCGGCTTTGCTCAAAGCCTTGAATGGATTACACGCGGATAAACCACGCCTGCCGAAAGAATCGCAACATGATCGCCGTCATATTCGAAGTACAAGTCGTACCGGCACGCAAGCAGGACTATCTCGACATTGCGGCAGAACTGCGGCCCCTTCTGGAGCAGGTTGACGGCTTCCTGTCCATCGAACGCTTTCAAAGCCTCACCAACCCGGAAAAACTCTTATCGCTTTCATTCTTTCGAGACGAGGAGGCCGTCCGGAACTGGCGCAATTTGAGCCAACACCGGAGCGCTCAAAGCAAGGGGCGGGACGGTATTTTTGCCGACTATCGCTTGCGCGTGGCCGGCGTTATTCGCGACTACAACATGTTCGAACGCAGCGAAGCGCCTGGGGACAGCAAGACCATGCACTCGAGCAAAGAACACCTCGATCCGTCCGTTCCTTAAGGAATTTCAGTATGGTTGCGCATCGGAAACCTGAAGTAGCACGTCGATGGAAGCCCGTTTCGCCAACCTGCCGGCCCAGGTGAGACTACAGCGCGTTCAAGCGCTCCAGATTGGCCGCCCTCAACTCGGCCTCGGTATGGCCGAAGTCGTAGGCCGGCGACAGGATTAATTCAGCCGCCGAGACCTTGATGACCACGAACGCAGACATAGACGGCACGTAATCCCCCCACGCGTCGTTGAAGGCGTCCTGCAGACGCTGCGATGCATCCGACTTGCCAATGATGGAACCTGTTCCCGTCACCCGGATGGCCTTGCGCGAGAGCACGTCGGTGAAGCAAATCTCCACCGCCGGGTTGGCGCGCAGATTGGCAAGCGTTCCAGGTGAACGCAGGTTACCGAATGCCAACGTCTCGTCATCGACGACGACAAAGGTGGCCTTCGGCGATGCGGAGGGTGTTCCGTCCGCGTTGATAGTGGCCACGGATCCGGCCGAAAAGACCCGGATCAGCGCTTTCATTTCCTCAGTCAGCATTGTTCCACATCAATTGTTAATCCACTCCTTCATGAACCGCTCGTAGCACTCGCGCTCACCGGGCATCTTCACCCAGCCGGCGAGTTGGCGGGCGGTGGCGAGAAGCAGGCGTTCGCGCATGTGGGTCGAGTTGTTGCAATACTCCTCGAAGGTGGAGTGGGTGATCTTCTGATTATGCGGGTCGTCCTGGAACTTGCAGGCGGTGATGGCCACCGTCGCCATGTAGGATTTGCGGCAGGCGCCGGATCTCAGGTAGGCGTTGGCGATGGCGGTCGTACGCGGCACGTCGAGCGCCAGAATCGCCTCGTCCAACTCGGTCAGCAACTCGCTGGCGGCGCGGCCCGAGAAGTCGAAGGGGGCGATTTCCTGCTCCATAACCGACGTTGAAAGCCCGTTACAGCGTGCCGAATCGTTGACGAAATTCGCCATCAGATACAGCACCCGCGACTGATACGGGTTGTCGCTGGTGCGGAACCAGTAATTGACCACGTTACAGTAATCGAAGGCGTGCTGCGCGTTGGTGAACTGCCGCGGCACCGTGGTCCGTAGAATCAACTCGGCAGCGCCGACCTGGATGGTGTCGCCGAGGCTCTTCAGCGACTTGCCGTTGCGCAGGTGGTCGGTGACCAAATCCCAGATGGTCTGGCCGTCGGCCTCCATGAGCAGCCGCACTATCTCCTCGCTCTCCTCCGGGGTGAGCGGTTCGCTGTTCGTTTGCTTGAGGTTCTTGCCGGCGTTCTCGAAGGCGTCGATGACGGTCACGCAGGCGGCGTCGTAGATCGAGTAATAGAGCGGCCCGATGGCCATGTCCGGCACGCCGATGTAGAACACGCCGTGCGCCCGCTCCCAGCCGATGAACTTGGCCAGGTCCGTCGTCGCGCGGGCGCGCAACGCCTTGTGGCCGGTATTGCGCGCCTTGCGACCGATGATCGTGTCTTGCAGGTCGATAACGCCGAGAAAGAGTTGCTGATCCCGCAGCAGGGGCCGGGTCTGCTCGTCTGCCGCCAAGCCGAGATACAGGCCGTAGGAGCGCTTCACGTCGCCGCTCATGGTGGCGATCATGTGCTCGTGCAGCCGCTCCTCCACCGATCCGCTGGTGACGATTGGCTCCTGATGCTCGTTCCACACCACCGGGTCCTTGGCTGTGGGCGGCACCTCCAGCCCCTTCATCATGGCGTAGCGACCGGAGTACTGCCCGAGCAGCTGGTTCCAGATATCGAGACCCGCCGGGATGTACCAGACGTTCTGCAGCAGCGGCAGCAGGCGATACGCCTCCGGCACGTAGGACATGAGGCTCACCGAGGTGCGCAGGCCGAGAATTGTGTGGTCGTTGTTGATCAGCGTGATCTGGCCGTCGCGCACGTTGATGTGGCTGGGCACCTGCACAAAGGGCGCCTCCGCCGCCGTCACCACACTGAGTGCCTCGCCCACCGAGTGCCCGTGCCGGGCCACCATTTTGAAGAACAGGTCGGCGGTGCGGGATTGATCGCGCTCCAGGATGGCGTCGGTAAGCGCCTCAAAGCTGGGATCCTGGCAAATCTCGTCTCGGGTCACTAGCATCTTTTCCCTCCAATTGATGCGGACTGGATGGTGCCCGCAAGCGCTGTAGGTCGAATCAACGCAGCGTAATCCGACGTTCCCTAACTGAGCCGGTCCGGCAACCCGAGCTCGCCGTTGATGCCGCGGAACCAGTCGATGACTTCCGGATGATAGGGAATGCCATTCTCCAGGCGCTCGGCTTCCTCCTCGTGCTCCAGCAAGCCGGCATAGACCACCCGGTCGTGGCCCGGCGCCGTCGGCGAATCCAGCAGGCCACGCAGATACTCGTCCATATCCTGCTTGAAGACGGCCACGTCGCCGAAGGCGCTGATCTTGTAGGCCAGAAAGTGGTGGCACGGATCCTGGCGCCGGAACGGCCCGGCGCCGCTGTTGCCGAGCACGCTGCTGAGAATTTCGAGCATCATGGCGAGCGAATAGCCCTTGTGGGCGCCGATCTCGCGGGTGCCGCCGAGGGGAAGCACCATCCACTCCTGCGGGATGGGGCCTTCGTTCATGATCGGCGTGCCGTCCTTTTCGCTGATCCAGCCGGGCAGAATCGAGACGCCGAGGCGCTGCGCAAGTTGGATTTTGTTGCCGGCGACGGAGCTCATCGAGGCATCGAAAATGAACGGCGCCTCTCGTCCGGCTGGTGCCGCCACGCCCAGCGGGTTCAGGCCGACCATCGGTTTGGCGCCGTGCACCGGCACCAGCGCCAGACCGCCGGTGGTCATGGCGAGGCCGATCATGTCGTGCTCCAGGGCCAAGCCGGCGTGATACGCCGCGGCGCCGAAGTGGGCGCCGTTGGTCGCGGTAATGGCGCCGATGCCGTATTGCTCAGCCCGCTCGATGGCCATGTTCATGGCCTGCGGCCCGATCACCAGGCCGTGCCCGCGGTCCGAATCCATCGTCGCCACCGCGGCGGCTTCGTGCAGGATTTTCGGCTCCGGCGCCGGGTTGATGACACCTTCCCGGAACCATTTGACGTACAGCCGCATCATGTTGGACACGCCGTGCGAATCGATGCCGCGCAGGTCGGCGTACATGAGGACGTCAGCCGCCTGCCGCGCGTCGGCCTCCGGCATGCCCATCTCTTGAAAGATGGCTTCCACCGTCGCCCGCATCGTTTCCTGCGGGACACGCACGGCGATGTCCTCCGGGACGTGAAATCGTTCTAGCATCGTGGAGCCTCATAGGGTGTGGGTTGTGAAACGCAGGTGGGTGCCGTCAGCGGGGGTGCAGAATAGAGGAACCGCCCTCGCGGGTCAAATCAGCGCAGCAGTTCGGCCAGCGCCTGCCGTTCCGCTTCGGGCAGGGCGGCGATGTAGGCCATGAAGCGCTTCTCGATCCACGTCGCCCGCACGCCGCCCACGTAATCGCTGACCAGCGCCTTGGGGTGGCCGCCGAAATACCCCGTCGTGATAACGCCAACGTACAACCCGTCCCGTGCAAACACGCCGCCGCCGCTCATGCGCCCGGCCGCCGACGCTTGCACAATGAGCTGTTTGTCCGCATCGTACTGCGCGTCGTGTTGCCGAGCCTCCGCCGTAGAAAGAACTCGGCCCACCGAATACATCAGCGATAGATTGCCGACTACCGGCGCGCCCATCAGCAGGACTTCCTGGCCCGCTTGGACGCTCGCCACGTCGGGCAAGCCCGCCTCGGTGAGGCGCCAGCCCCGCCCGCGGGACGCCGGTTCGCCGTCCTCGGCGAGCGCAATGGCAAAATCCTTGTCGCGCGGTACTTCCTGCTCATATTCCTGCGACGTGATCGGCAGTGCAAACAGCACGCGTATTGAGTGCGGCGCCGTTTCCGCCGAGTCAAGGGCCTCATAAGGCAGCACGTGCGCCGCGGTTACCAGCAAGGCGGCGCCCCGTTGGGTGCGATACAGAATGACGCCGGAGCCCTGTCCCACGTCCACCAGTCGCTCGTGCACGCCGCGTACCCAGTCATGATCGGGATGTTCGGGCGCCACCAGGACGGCGGCAACGGACCGCAACCCCTTGCGGTCGAATCTTGCGCTGAGGTCTTCCAGAACGGTGGGATCGATTTGGAAAGCCGGCTCATCGGCGTGCGTTGGCGCCAGAAGCACGACGGTCAGGCTGAAAATGAGGAATGGGATGTGACGCACAGCCATCTTCGTCACCATCACGCCAACAACGCCAGCAGGTCGTCGCGCGTAATCCCCGCAGCACCAGCGGCATCGGCCAGCGCGACGTCGGCCAGCGCCCGCTTGTGTTGCTGCAGCGCCAGGATGCGTTCCTCCACCGTGTCCCGCGCCACCAGACGGTGCACCAGCACCGGGCGGGTCTGGCCGATACGGTGGGCGCGGTCGGCGGCTTGATCCTCAACCGCCGGGTTCCACCACGGATCCAGCAGGAAGACGTGATCGGCGGCGGTGAGATTGAGGCCGGTACCGCCGGCGCGCAGGGAGATGAGCATGACCGGTGGGCCGTCCGCGTCCTGGAAGCGCCGCACTACCTCATCGCGCCGGCGTGTCTGGCCGTCCAGGCGGGTGAAGTCGATATCGGCGGCGCGCAAGTGTGGCTCGACGCGGTTCAGTAAGGTGGTCCATTGCGAAAACACCAGCGCCTTGTGGTGGTCGGCGACCGCCTCGCCGAGTACCTCCAGAAGCAGTTCCACCTTGGCCGAGGTGTCCGCGCTCTGCCCCGGTACCAAGCCGCTGTGGCAACTGGCCTGGCGTAGCCGCAGCAGCGCCTCGAACGCCGCCATGACGTTGCCTCCGGCCTCCAGACGGGCCACCACGTCATTCAGGGTGGCGGCGCGCACCGTGTCGTACACGATGCGTTCGGCGTCGCTGAGCTCGCAATGCAGCACCCGCTCGGTGCGCGGCGGCAGTTCCGGCGCCACTTCCCCCTTACTGCGCCGCAGGATGAACGGCCGAATGCGCTCTCGCAGCCGCTCAGCCGCCTGCGGTTGGCCGCTGGCGATGGGCTGGGCGTAACGGTCCTGAAAGTCCTGCCGGCCGCCGAGCAGGCCGCGATTCAAGAAATGGAACTGGCTCCACAACTCGTCGAGGCGATTCTCGACCGGCGTACCGCTCAGCGTCAGGCGAAACGCGGCGCGCAGCTCAAAGGCCGCCTGTGCCACTTGGCTGTCGGGATTCTTGATGTTCTGGGCCTCGTCGAGCACCACCGTGTCCCAGCTTTGCTGCGCCAGCCGGTCGCTGTCCAGGCGGAGAATGGCGTACGTGGTCAGGGTGACGTCGGCCTCGGCGTCCAGGCGGCGCTGCGGGCCGTGGTAGAGCGATTGGCGCAGACCCGGGCGGAAACGGCGGATTTCGTCGCCCCAGTGCGACAGCACGCTGGTCGGCGCCACTACCAAGGTGCGGCCGCGCACGGCGCACAGGGCTTGCAGGGTTTTGCCGAGGCCCATGTCGTCCGCCAGCATGCCGCCGAGCCCGGCTTGCCGGATGAAGACGAGCCAGTTGACGCCGCTGTGTTGGTAGGAGCGCAGCGTGGCCTGCATGTCGTTGGGCATCGGTGCCGCGGGAATGCCGGCGAAGTCGTCCACGAGGGTGCGCAGCGCGTCAAATTCCGGCGGCGGCGGTTGTTCCAATGATTCGCACAGGCGCGCCAAGTCTGGTAGGGCGAATTGGGGCAGTACGCCACTGGCGTTACGCGCCGCCAGCAGGTCGGCCACCCGGTGACCGAACTGATCCAGCCATTCGCGTGGCAGGGGCGCCCAGCCGCCGCCGGACAACGGCACCAGCGACTCGCCGCTTTGCCAGGCGCGCAACACCGCCCCGGCATCCACACGCTTGGCGGGGTCGCCGGACGCGGGCGGGGCGGATTCGAACCACATCTCGAAGTTCTGGAAATCGAGCCGCCCCTGCGGCACCAGCGGCGGCGCCAGTTCAAAGGCGGTGTGCCCGCTGCCGCGTATTTCGCCGCGCCATCCCTTGAGGCGCGTGGCGACCCGTACCGCATCTGAGCCGGTGTATTGCGCCTTGTGCCCGGGGGCAAGTTGCATCGTTTGCCGGAGTTGCCGCACCAAGCGTTCTTCCGCGCGCTCGTTGCGTTTCGGCAGCGGCCCTTGCAGGTGCACCAGGCGTTCTCCATCGACGCGGGCCAGGGGCGGCTGGCCGTAAACCAGCGTCGGCAGCACCGTCAGGGCGTCACCTTCGCGGTGCACGTCCAGCATGATGCGCGGCGGTTCCTCCACCACCTGCGGCAAGCGCCGCGTGCGCACCTGCACCGGCAGACGCTTTTCCAAGGACGGCAGGATATCGCTGAACAATTCGGTGAGTTGATCGCAGGAGAAGTGGCGTCCTTCGGGGAGGTCGGCGCGTTCGCGGGCGGTGAGGCCGGGGTTGGCGACCGGCCGCAGCGTGTCGCCGCATAGCACCACGCCGTTGCCAAATTCCTCGGTGATAGCCGGGTCGCGTTCCACAAACAGCCGGAAGCCGTCGCCCTGGTCCTCCAGGCAGGCTTGCAGGCCGATGGGCTTGGCGAGGATTTTGACGGGGTTGCCGCCCAGCCGTACGTCCGGGCAAGAGGCCAGCGCTTCCAGCAGCTTTCCCATCACTTCGCGCGGCAGGCGTCCGCGCCGGTGTATGCCCAGCGCCGATTCGACCGCCAGATCGGCCGGCGTGGCCGCCACCGCGATGGATATCCGGCCCTGGAAACGCAAGCCGCCGGGCCTGGTGAGGCTCAGCGACAGCGGCGATTCCAGAATTTGCTCGCGGCCGTCGTGGACGACGTGGCGCTCGAAGCTCAGCGCGCCTTGCGAACGCGTGAACGCGTAGCGCAACCGGCCGCTGGCCTGTTGCGCCGCGGGGAGGGGCTTGTCCTCTTGTCGGGCGCGCCGGTAGGCGATCACCGCCGCGGCCACGTGTGCGCACACCGTCTCATGGTGACCGCAATCGCACAACCAATCCTCGTCATCCGGCCACAGTGTGACGGTGGGTTGCACGACCTTATCCCGCGTCACCACCTTGAGGACGACTTCCTCGCCGTCCGCCCGCTCGCTGAGCACGGCATTGGCGCGGGTGAACTCCACACCGCGCGACCAGACGTGCGATGCGAACAAGCCTGGCGCACAGCGTCGAACAGCGCTTGCATCCGGTGCGGACTCCTTGCGCCGCCCGTTAGGGCTGCGGCGCGAAATCGGGCGACAGCATCAACCAGGTTTTCTGCGACACGATGAGCGATTGGACGCGCGGAATGTAGTTCTGCTTCCACTCGTCCGAGCCGGTGACCTTGGCCTTGGCCTCCGCCATGTGGGCGTGGTCGCGATAGGCCCAGATGTGCACCACCTGGTTGAGTTCGCCGATGTCGCTGTAGTACCAGCCGGCCAGCTTGATGCCGTGACTGAGGCGTAGCGGCAGCGCCACGTCCTTGACGGCAGCCATGTAGTCGGGAACGGCGCCGGGCTTCAGCGTGTACATGCGAAAGTCGTAAATCATGGGCTGGATTCCTTAATGATGATGCGTGATGGTTTTGGGGCGGGAATCAGAAAATACGGGTGCCCATCGTAATGGATTACCAGACGGGGCGCAACGGAATCGCCCGTACGCGCGACATGCGGGCGTTTGGCCCTCGCGGGGTTGTTTCAAAGCCGCTTACGCACGGGTATAATGCCCCGCTGCACGCGTGATAATGCCGCGTAACCATTCAATATCCTGAAGGAACCCCGCATTGAAAATCACCGTCATCGGCCTCGGCTACGTCGGCGCCGTTGTGGCGTCCGGACTGGCTGCTGCCGGTCACGCCGTCCTCGGTGTTGACATCGACCGCGGGCGCCTTGCAACCCTGCAGACTGGCAAGGGTTCATCTCTACGAACCAAGGCTGGAGGCCCGTGTCGCCGAGGGTGTGCGTGATGGCAAGCTGCGCTTTTTGCACCGTGACGAGGTGGACGAGCCGCTGGGCGCCGCCGCTGTCATTGCCACCGGAACGCCGCCGACGGAGAGTGGCGCCGCCGACCTTAGCCAGGTCAAATCGGCCGTGGGCTGGATCAAGGCCAGGCAGCCCCGGGATCTGGTTGTGGTGATGAAGAGCACCGTGCCGCCCGGCGTCGGCCGGCGCCTGTTGCACAACGACTTGCGAGGCACAGACATCCGCTACGCCTCGAATCCCGAGTTTCTGCGCGAAGGGCGGGCGGTGGCCGACTGGGACGCTCCTGACCGCATCGTCATCGGAGCCGAGCCGGGTGATGACCGCGCTGTCGCCGTCGTTAAGTGCATGCACGACGGCATCGACGCGCCGCACATGGTCACCGACATCACCAGCGCCGAAATGGTCAAGTACGCCAGCAACGCTTTCCTCGCCACGCGCATCTCCTTCATCAACGAAATCGCCCTGCTGTGCGACCGCATCGGCGCCTCCATCGACGCCGTCAGCGAGGGGCTGGCGATGGACGCGCGCGCCGGCGCCCGCATCTACGCTGGGGTGGGTTACGGCGGCTCGTGCTTTCCCAAGGACGTGCGCGCCCTGGATTACCTGGCGCTGACCAGCGGCGTGAGCGTCGATCTGCTGCGCTCGGTCATCAACGTCAATAACCGCCAGCGCATGCTGCCGCTGTATGCTCTGCGTCAGCGCCTCAACGGCGCCCTGAGCGGCGTGCGCGTGGGCGTTCTGGGGCTGGCATTCAAGCCGGAAACGGACGACGTGCGCGACGCGCCGTCGCTATCGCTCATCCGAGAACTGGTGGACGAGGGCGTGCAGGTAATGGCATTTGACCCGCAGGCCAACGACACCGCCTGCCGTCAGTTGCCCGCTGTCGTGCGTATGACCGATAGCCCCGTCGAAGCTGCCGAGCAGGCGCAAGCGGTGGTTCTGCTCACCGAATGGCCGCAGATCGTCCGCGCTGAATGGCCGCGCATCGCGGCCGCCATGTACCCACCCCGCCTTCTGTTCGATGGCCGCAACGCCCTGGACGCCGATGCCATGCGGGCGCTGGGCTTCGAGTATGCGGGCGTCGGGCGCAAGGGTCTGCCTATCCAATAATGTGTTGTGGAAGGACTGGAACCACATGAAGATCGCCTATTTTGACTGTTTTTCGGGAATCAGCGGCGATATGACGCTAGGGGCGCTGGTGGATGCCGGTGTGGACTTGGCGGTCATCCGCGAGGAATTGGCCAAGCTGCCGGTGACGGGATACCGGCTGGAGGCACGCGTCGTCAAGCGCGGCGGCCTACGGGGCACCAAGGTGGACGTGGTCGTGGACGAGGCGGTGCAGCCGGCGCGGCGCTATACCGACATTGCGGCGATGATTTCCGAAAGCGAACTGGAGCCCGAGGTGCGGGACCGGGCGCTCGCAATTTTTCGCCGCCTGGGAGAGGTGGAGGCGCATCTGCACGACGAGCCGCTGGACGCGATTCACTTCCACGAGGTGGGGGCGGTGGATTCGATTATCGACGTAGTGGGCGCGGCCATCGGCGTGCACGCCCTGGACCTTGAGGGCGCGGTGGCCTCGCCGGTCAACGTCGGCCACGGCGCGGTGCACACCTCGCACGGCCTGCTGCCGGTCCCCGCCCCGGCCACCTTGGCCCTGCTCAAGGGGTATTCGGCCTACGCCGGCGACACCCGGATGGAGTTGACCACCCCCACCGGCGCGGCGATTCTCACCACCCTCGCCGACCGCTTCGGACCATTGCCGCGCATGACCATCGACCGCATCGGCTACGGCGCCGGCAACCGTGATTTTCCCACAGGCCCCAACCTGCTGCGCCTTGTCGTCGGCGAGGTACAGGCCGACACCGCGCCGGACCACGCTCACCACCATCATCATGGCCACGAGCATCACCACCACGAGCACCATCAAGGCTGATGGTGCATTTATTATCCACCAACCCCGTGACACGCTCTCCCGGACCGTCTTTCTCCGAGGCCGGCGTTTTCTGCAACGGCCGGGGGAAGCCCCTGCCCCCCCCCCGTATCGGAGCATTTCCGTATTTGAAGGAGGACCGCCAATGGTGCCAATACTTATTTGGAAGGTTCTGGCTGTTTCTCTGGTCGTCGTGTTCTCTGCGGTGATGGCCGGCTGTTCAAGCACCAACACCGGGTTGACGAAACTCGGAATCGCCAAAATGCTGGAGGAGGAGCAGGAACAGGAGCGGCTTGATCGACAAAGACTGGCAGGGATCGAGGACGGGCTGGCCCGCAGCCTGCAGCCTCCTGTGCACGCGGAAAGCGATGCGGATACGCTGGCAAACCTTCTTCCCGGTGGTGAGGAGGTCTTTTCGGCCCTGTCGGCGGCGGTCTGGCGGGATTACCTGGCTCCCGCCTCAACGCAGCCGGACTTGGGGAGCGCCTACGTAAAGTCCGTTTCCAGCGATGGAGAGGGCGGGTTCCGCGTCACCTTCGTGATTGACGGCAGAGAATCCCTTGCTCATTTCCCAGCGGACCGATTCAGAACGACCCTTTTCCGCGGAACCGCGCAAGACAATCGCCTGGTCCCATTTACGCTTTGGTCCTGGACCGATTCATTCCAGGCGGATTCGGACGATCCGGCCGCGACAGACAGAACCGACGGCTCGGCCTACTACGACTATTTCGATATCAATGGCTGGCAGGCTGGTGGAGCCCCGATCGGCAATTTCCGGGGTTTCATGACGTACGGCGTACGGACCCTGCCGGGGAATTTGCCCCTGGGCAGTGCGAACTATGAGGGACGCTTGCGGCGGGCCGAAGTGTGGGGGGCGGACGCTTCGGTTTGGGGCACGCAGACCTGGATCCTCGGCACCTTGCATCTGGAAGCGAATTTCGACGATGGTGAAATTTCGGGGCGAATCGACACGCTCCGCACACAGCCCCCAGGTGCGGATGCCTACGCGCCGCTGCCGGAGGGAAACGTGATCGACATCGCCAGCGCTCCAATCGATGACGCCCGATTTGTCGCCGAATGGGTGGGTAACGACCTCAACGAGAACGCCGCGCCCCACGAAACGATTGGCGGATTCGCGGGAACCATGATCGGCGAGTTCTACGGCCCGGCGGCGGACGAGGTTGGCGGCGTGCTGAGCGGTCGCCGCGCCGCCACGGGCACCACGCCGGAACAGTTCCTTATGGGCGGCTTCGGCGGTTCGCAGCCCGACCCCGAGCAGTAGGCAGAGTGTGAAGCAACGATCATAGGGAATCCCTCATGCAGAGCATCGCAGGGTCGCTTTCGGCCTACGTTGAACGGCGCATGGCCCGCATCCTCCTGCTCGGGATCATCAGCGGCTTTCCCTGGGTGCTCATCGGCAGCGCCCTCAGCCTCTGGCTGAAGGAAGACGGCTTGAGCCGCACCACCATCGGCTGGGCCGGACTGATCTTCGGCGTCTACGCGGTCAATTTCCTCTGGGCGCCGTTGATCGACCGGCTGCGGGTGCCGTGGCTGACGGACCGGCTCGGGCATCGCCGCGCCTGGATCGTCACGCTGCAGGCCGTGATCCTGGCATGCCTCGTCATGTGGAGCGTCATCGAACCGGCGGCGAGCCTGGCCGTCGTGGTCGCCGTCGGCCTGGTTATCGCCACCGCCTCCGCCACCCAGGACATCACCATCGATGCGCTCCGCATCGAGCAGGTCGGCGAGTCCGAGGGCGAATCCATGGCGGCGGGCGCCGCGGCCGCGGTCATCGGCTGGTGGACGGGGTTCAAGCTCGGCGGCGTGGTCGCTCTGAAAGCGGCGGCGGCCTTCCAGAGCGCCGGGGTCGAGAACTACTGGCAGGCCACCTTTCTGGTGCTCGGAGTCGTGGTCATTCTCTGTAGTATCGGCTTGGTGTTGTGTGTACGCGAGACATCCCCGGCGGAGCGTGTCGCCGCCCAGGCCGAGGAGGACGACCGCATCGCCTCCCGCCTTGGCCTTTCCGGCGGGCTGGGCCGTGCGACCACCTGGCTTACGGGCACCGCGGCGGCTCCGCTGATGAGCTTCTTCAGACGCAACGGCTTCGCCATTGCCGTTGCCGTGCTCGGCTTCATCTTTCTGTTCAAGATCGGCGAGGCATTCCTGGGCCGCATGTCCCTCCTGTTCTACCAGGAAATCGGCTTCTCCAAGACCGACATCGCCGTCTACTCCAAGGGCCTGGGCTGGGTAACCACCGTCACCTTCACCGTGCTGGGCGGGTTCTTCGCGGTCCGGGCCGGTCTGGTGCGGGCCATGTTCCTGTCCGGGGTTGCCATGGCGTCCACGAATCTATTGTTCGCGGTGCTGGCCTGGACGGGCAAGTCGGCGGCTTTGTTCGCGACCGCGGTGGTGGTAGACGACCTCACCAGCGCCTTTGCCACCGTGACCTTCGTTGCCTTCATCTCGATGTTGGTTGACCGGACCTATACCGCCACGCAGTATGCCCTGCTCGCCTCGATCGGCACGGCGGGAAGGACTCTTTTCGCGGCCTCGTCCGGCGCATTGGTGGACTGGCTGGATGGCGACTGGGGGGTGTTCTTCGTCATCACCGCGCTGATGGTGCTCCCCTCGCTCGCCTGTCTGTGGGCCATCCGCAGAAGACTTGCCTACGTGCTGGCCGGCGCGAACGAGCGGCGGCTCGAAAAGGACAAGGGAAAAGGTTGAATCAGCGCCTACTGGTCTGCGAAGGGCGAATACGCGGCCAAGCGTGCAGCGCGAAGCCAGCGGCGGCCAGGACCTGCAGGACGCCGCCGCATACAAAGGTCGCACCGGCAGCCGGCGTTCCCAAGGCAATCTCGACCGCCGGGTGCAGGGCGACCAGGAGAATGGCCGTGTTGAGCGCCCAGTAGCTCGACCACGCCAGTACCGTGTTGCCGCGGCGCTTGCCCGCTCCCAGGCGCGGCAGAATCCAGTAGCTGACACCCAGCGCACACTGCGTCACGCCACCTACCAGCACGAGATAGATGTGCGCCGGCAGCAGCACCCAAAAGAACGGGAAGCGGCCGGTGCCTTTCTGCACCAGAATCAACCCGCCCGCCAGCATGCCCACCGCCAGGCAGATGAAACCGCCGCGCAGGAAGAATCGACTGAGCCTCGGCATACCTCAACGCCCCCGCCCGCGAATGCGCGTCCAGATCGTGATCAGAAACATCCACCCCGCCGCCACCTGCAGCACCGCCGAGCACACCAGCAGCCATCCCAGGCCCGGCTGTGGCCGCATGCCGTGCCAAGGCTCGACGACCACCCGCAGCAGCAAGCCGACGTTCAGGGCCGCGTATGTGAACCATGCCAGCGCCGGGTAACGGTGCGGCTGTCCCTTGGCGAAGGGCGGGAACATCCAGTAGGCGACGCCGAAAATGAGCTGCATGAGCCAGCCGACGAGCAGCATGTGCCAGTAAACCGGCTGCAACACCAGTGGCGCGCTCCACTGTAGGCCCCACTGCGATAAGCAGGTAGCCGCCGAGGCAGGAACTGGCAACGAAGTAAAGGATGGCCGTTTTGAGGAAGTAGCGGGTTAGGACGGGCATGGGTTGCTCTCCTGCAGAGCGGCGGTTGAGCCGAGGTCGGGCGGTTGACACCTTCTCTGGGGCGATGGTACGCTCGCCGCCGTTTTCGGACCCGCATCAGGATAGGAGATGGACGTGATCACGACTCGAGACAAAGCCGCGAACCGGAAAAAGCCCCAACAGAGCCGCACGTGGCTGTTGTGCCTCGCCGCGCTGTTGCTGACGCTCTGTGGCAGCGCTTGGTCGCAGCCCCGCCGCAGTCGTGTTTGCGGACGTGGCCGAACAGCTTGCTCGCTACTTTCCCAAAGTGACCGGAGAGGTGGTCAAGGTAGAAGACGGTGACATCTACCTGAGTCTCGGCGCCCGCGATGATATCTTATCCGGAACGCAACTGACCCTGCTCCGTTCGCGGGAAGCTGTGTTCACAACCGATGGCGAGCAGGCGATCAACCGGCTGGAAGAGGCCATCGGCTACGTCATCGTCGAGCAGGTCTTCGAGGGATACGCGCTGGCGAAATTGCTGGCGTCGCCCGGTACCGAGGCGCAGCGCGGTGACAAAGTCCGCGTTACCTCGGGGCCGGTGATCTTGGGGGTTCTGCCCGTTGTCAACGAGATGCCGCAGCCGCTCCCGCACGGGCGTTGGACGACGGCACTGCAATCGGCTCTTGAGGCCAATGGGCGCTTTCGCGTCGTCACCGCCAACCGCATTCTCCTGTGGTCCCTTGAGCACGATACCCCCCTGCGAAAACGGCGTGTCGCCGGATCTCCTGCGGCAGATGGCGCAATCCCTGCGCTTCACCTACGCGGTGGTGGCGCTGGTCAAAGACGTTGGCGGCGAGCCGGTTCTCGACGTCGCCCTCCTGTCTCCTCAACTGCAGCGCCTCGTCGCTTCGGGTTCCGCCTTCCTGCCGACTCCATAAACCGCCGTCCCGCTTCAGTCCGACGGCACGAATCCGTCACCGTTCCACACGAACGACGCGGCGATTAGCTGGCCATCCTGCCGGGCATGGATGACGATTCGCGGGACCCCTTGCGGTTGCGCGTCGACGCTGATTTCTTCAAATGTGCCGTCGGAGACCACTGACCCGGTCACCGCGTCCGCCACCAGCGGGTACGCCTTGCCCGCGGCCACGACCACGCCGACGTGCCGGTTCTCCCCCTTCTCATAGACGAACAGCAGATCGTCCGGTTTTCCCGTGCCGCGGGCGTCTGCGTAGCGCAGCACCGAGAGCGTATCCTCCATTTGGAAGGCATGCGACGAATTGTCCGCCGCGCCAAGCGCTACCACGGGCATCCCCAAATCGGCAGCTTTGGTCACGTATTCGTTGCTCAGCGCCATGGCCTCAACTGGGTCCTCGGCGACCTGCGCCTGACGCCAGTAGATCAATCCCAGCAGGAAAGCTGCCGACGGGCTGTCCGGCTGCATCACCAGCGCCTGTTGCGCGCTTCTCTCGGCGCGCTGCAACGGCGTTGCCTGCCACAGGAACGGAAAGACGCGCCGCGGTGTCTGCATCATCAGGTAGCTCTGCGCCGCGCCCAGCAACGCTTGTACCTGCGTGTCACGGCCAAACCACCGGTAGCCGGACTTGAACGCCTCAACGGCCTCGGACAGCAGGTCCTCTTTTTCCTCCCCCACCGGCGTCAGGCGCGCCGCCGTCAGCAGGGCGTGCCCACGCGCAATCTCCAGGGCGGCCGTTGGAGAGACGTCCGCCGCCACTACCGCCGTATAGCCGAAGACGAGCAGGGCTGCTACAATCACCCTCGTGATGCGCTCCATCATTCCCAACTCCCCGCGGGCCATTCCCCGGTACCCAGCATCTCATGCCCTCACAATAGAAAGCGTTCTATGTACATCGAAACCTCAGAGCCATTGCGCCGCCTCTGTGCGCAAGCGCGAACCGAAGGACGATTGGCGATCGACCTCGAATTCATCCGAGAAAATACCTACGCCCCGCAACTGGCGCTGATCCAGATCGCCGTCAGCGACACCTGCGCCATCGTCGATCCGCTGACGGTGGACGATTTGGCACCCCTGGTCGAGGTGCTGACGGGCACCGACGTCCTCAAGGTGCTGCACGCCGCCGGCCAGGACGTCGAGGTATTGCATTGGCATACCGGCAAGCTCGCCGGGCCGATATTCGACACCCAGATCGCTGCCTCCATGGCTGGGCTCGGCGAACAATTGTCATACGGCCGGCTGGTGGACGCTCTGCTGGGGGTGTCGCTGACAAAAGGCGAGAGCTATTCTGACTGGCTGCGCCGCCCGCTGCTGCCATCGCAGACCAAGTATGCGCTGGACGACGTGCGCTATCTGTTACCGATGCACGACCGGCTCAGCAAGCGCCTCGATGCCATGGGCCGGGCCGCATGGGCCGCCGCCGAGTGCCGCAAATTTACCGATCCCGCCCTGTACGAACGCGATCCGCGCACCCTCTACCGCCGCATTCGCAACGGCAAAAACCTGTCGTCGCAGGGGCTGGCCATTCTGCGCGAACTGGCGGCATGGCGCGATGACGAAGCGCGACAACGCAATCGCCCGCACGGGCGCGTTCTCAGCAACGAAATCCTGGTCGACCTGGCGCGCCGGGCGCCCCAGACGCGCGACGATTTACAACGCTTGCGTGGCCTGCCGCAGCGCGAATTGGAACGCTCGACAGACGCCCTCCTGACGGTGGTGCAACGTGGGCTGGAGGTGCCTGAAGCGGATCAGCCACAGTCGGAAAACCGAGACCACCGCCTGACACCATCCGAGGAACTAACCGTGAAGTTCCTTGACGCCAGCCTCAAAGCCCTGTGCCAGCGTGAGAAACTCCCCGCCTCATTCATCGCCAACCGCAACGATCTCGAAACACTGGTGCGGCGTTATCGCAAGGACCGACTCCCCACCGAGGGCAGCCCGGTGTTGGAAGGATGGCGTGGCGAGATGGTGGGCCGGGAGTTGCTGGCCGTTCTCGAAGGGCGCCTCAGCCTCCACCTGCATCCCAAAACCGGCAAGGTCACGTTCACCGCCCGGCATTGCCGCTAGGGCGGGCGGGACAAGACTTGCCAGCCAAGGACGATCAAACCTGCTTCAGATGTTTGACCGCGACTGGCAGCCGTCCACGTTGATGCAGGCGCCGGTCATCAGCGACCCCCGCTGCGAGGCGAGAAACACCACCATCGCCGCCACCTCTTCCGGGTGGCCAAAGCGCCCCAAGGGCATTTCGGTGCGCACGAAATTAGCGATGAACTCCGGGTTGTCCTGCTGCCGCCGCTCCCACGAACCGCCGGGAAACAGAATGGAGCCCGGCGCCACCACGTTGACCAGAATCCCGTCCGGAGCCAACTGCTTGGCCAGCGATTTCGACCAACTGTTCATGCCCGCCTTGACCACGTTGTAGGTCATGGGCCCACCCGCTTCCCGCCCATAAATCGACGAGATGTTGATGATGCGCCCGCCGCCGCGCTGATGCATGATCGGAATCGCCTGCCGCGAGGCGCGGATGGCCGCGAACAGGTTCAGGTCCAGCGCCAGGTTCCAGTCGTCGTCGCTGGTGTCCCACGTCTGGCCGCCCCGCGAGCCGCCCACGTTGTTGATCAGAATGTCGATGCCGCCGAACGACGTCGCGGCGCCGTCGATGACGCGCTCGATGTCTGCCGGTTGCGTCATGTCCGCTTGCACGCCCAGAACTTCGGCATGCTGTGCGGCCTCCTGCTCAGTCTGCCGCAGCGCCTTCTCGCCGCGCGCCGAAAAGGCAACCTTGCAACCCTCGCTTGCCAATTCCAGCACGATGGCCCTGCCAATGCCCTTGCTGCCGCCGGTGACCACGGCCACTTTGTCTCGTAAACCCAGATCCATGAACAAAACCCTTTCTTCAGGATGACGTGGAATGTCGGATTGCGCTGCGCCAATCCGACCTACATGTGGAAACGTCAGGCGCCGACGAGCACGACGTACATGTCCATGACGTTGGTGCCGGTCGGCCCGGTAAGTAACAGATCGTCGAGTGCCTGGAAGAAATGATAAGCGTCGTTGCGGTGCAGGAATGCCTCGGGCTGCAAACCGAGCGCTTCGGCGCGCGCCACCGTGCGGCCATCGACCAGTGCACCGCCGGCGTCGGTGGGGCCGTCGGTGCCGTCGGTGCCACCGCTCAGCACGACAGTGGCGTCCAATCCGGCGATGTGCAGCGCGGCGGCGAGGGCGAATTCCTGACTGCGCCCGCCCTTGCCGTTGCCGCGCACGGTGACCGTCGTTTCGCCGCCGGAAATGATACAGGCGGGCGGCGAGATCGGCTGACCGCTCTGGCAGATTTCCTGGGCAATGGCGGCGTGCATGCGGGCGACGTGGCGCGCCTCGCCCTCAAGGGTTGACGAAAGCAACAGGGTCGTGTACCCGCGCGCCTCGGCGGCCTCGCGGGCGGCGCGCAGGGCAAGACGGTTGTTCGCCACGACCACCGTCTGCCCCAGTTCAAAGACAGGATCACCGGCCTCGGGCGTTTCGGGCACGCTCCCCGCCAATCCCTGTTGCAAATGGGCGTGAACGCTGTCCGGCAAGCGGTCGAGCAGGTCGTAGCGCGTCAGGATGTTCAGGCAGTCCCGGAACGTCGTCGGGTCGGGCACCGTCGGCCCGGAAGCGATGGCGTCGAGGCGGTCGCCCACAACGTCGGACAGCACCAGGGTGATCAGCCGTGCCGGGGCGGCCAACCGCGCCAGTTGGCCGCCCTTGACGGCGGACAGGTGTTTGCGGATCACGTTGATTTCGTCGATGCGCGCGCCGCAGTCGATGAGCAGGCCGGTCATGCGCTGCTTTTCGGCCAACGAAATACCGCCGCTCGGAGCCGGCCACAACGCCGAACCGCCGCCCGACAACAGGCAGAACACCAAGTCGTCGTCGGCCGCCTGCCGCACCAGTTCCATAGCGGCGTTGGCGCCCTGCACCCCGGCGGCGTCCGGGATCGGGTGGGCCGCCTCGTAGAGCGTCACCCGCTCCACGGGCGCGACGTGCTCGTACTTGACCGTCACCGCCCCGGCGCTGATCCGATCGCCCAGAATCGCCTCCAGACCCTGCGCCATGACGGCGCTTCCCTTGCCGGTGCCGACAACGTAAATATGTGCAAAACGTTGCAGGTCGTAGGCCACGCCGTCCACTATCAGCGTGTCGCCGCGGCGCACAACGGTGCGTTGCACGGCAACCATGGGGTCCACGGCAGCCACGCCGGCAGCAAAAATGGCCCGGCTGTCGTCGCGTAACCGGGCCAGGGAGGACTTTGAGGACTCGCTGGGTGAATCAAGTGGCATGCGGTTCTCCGACTTGCGGGCCGAAAAAGATGGTTTCCATGGCATCGAGACACTGCCGGCGCTGCAACCCTTCCGCGCTCGTCATCCCCTCCACCTGCTGCCGCTCGGCGTGCAGGTAGGCCGCCGCCGCGTCGCCCAC
Organism: Geodia barretti; assembly: GCA_030341885.1. Classification (NCBI taxonomy): domain Eukaryota; kingdom Metazoa; phylum Porifera; class Demospongiae; order Tetractinellida; family Geodiidae; genus Geodia; species Geodia barretti. The sequence continues at coordinate 34,861 of CASHTH010003677.1, forward strand.
CAAGCCGCGGGCGTCTTTACCGTATGGCGCAAGCTGGTCGTCCACCCAATGCGATACCGCCTCCGGCGTGTCTTCGCCCTGTGTGCAGGCAAGAGCTCGCCCTTCGAAACCCGGTACGAAGCGCTCAACGAAATCGAGCCGCTTGTCGAGCGGCACCAAGGCAGAGATGCGCAGCGCGTAATCCGGCAGATCAACGCCGATGGTTGCCAGCATCTGGCGGGTAAAGTCGTCGGCCAGGCGCTGCGCCAGAGAGTCAGTATCCGCCTTCTGGCGCGCCAACTCCTCGTTCGAGGCCTCGATGCCCAGGGGCGGCGCCGGGACTTCCAGATACAGCTTGTTCTTGGGCTCGGTGCCGGAGGGTCGGATGATGACGCGCGCGCCGTTGGCCAACTGATACGCCAACACATCACGGGCCGCGCGGTCGGTTTCGGACAGCAGTGGGCCGTGCACGCCGGCCTCGTCCCAGTGATCAACTGCCCGCGTCACCTCCCAGCCGGCGATTTCCGTGGGCGGGCTGTGGCGCAGGGTGTCCTGGATTTGCTGAATGCGGCTGGCGCCTTCCGCCCCGCTCATCACCATCGAGGCGCCGAGGTTGGCGAAATAGCCGTAGCGCTTGTAGATGTCGTCCAGGTAATCGAGCAGCACCCGCCCCTGTTGGCGCTGCCAAGCCGCCAGTTCAGCCAGCAGCAGGGCGGCGCCAGCGGCGTCTTTGTCGCGCATTTCCGGGGTCACCAGGATGCCGTGGCTCTCCTCGACGGCGATGATGAAGTCGTCCAGCGAGGCGGTCACGGCGCAGTTATCGCTTGCAGATGTCGATTGGTGCACAACGTTGGCGTGGGTATTGAGGCCGACCAGAAGTCGGCCGACCCCAGCGTGCGCCAAAGTGAGGTGGAAGGGCGCAGGAGTTCGGCGTGGTCCCTCGGTATGATATGACCAGGCGGCAGCGGCCGAGAGGCGTCCGAGGCGCTGCAACTGTTCCAGCTTGTAGTGGGTCACGAGGACAGCGATTTCGTTGCCGGTGAGGAAGCGGTAGGCGCCATCCGGGGTGCGCGAGCAGACGCCAATCCGGTCGGCATCGGGATCGCAGGCCAGCACCGCGTCGGCGCCCAATTTCTCAGCCAACGCCATGCCCATCGCCATGGCCTGCGGCACTTCCGGGTTCGGAGCGCGAAACGGTACCGCCGGGAAAGCGCCGTCCGGCGTCGCCTGCTCGGCTACCATGACAACCTCAAACCCCGCCCGCCGCAACACCGTGCCGACCGTGCTGTCAGCCGTGCCGTGCAGCGGCGTGAATACGATCTTGGCGCGCCGCGCCGCCGGTTGCAGCGACTGCGCCACGTTCAGCGCCACGTACGCCTCGTGCACCCGCGGCGGCACCGGCGACAGCAGCCCGCTGCCCTTGGCGGCGGCGAAATCCAGCGCCTCGACCAGTTGAGTCCGACCTGTGGCCTAGTTTCGTTCGTCCGCGGCAGTCCTGCGCTCCCCCTGGGGCGATTGTAAAACTTGCCGCACGGTGTAATAGGGATGTTGTGCGAGCGAGATATTGAGCCGGGGCGATGCGGCGAGGGCACGGATAGTATAGGACAATTCAGGCGTCGAGATATACGTCTCGGCATCTTCCGGCAGCATGTGCACGGCGATTCCATGCGCCGCGTACACGCCCGCCGCCAAACGCGCGAAGTCACGTGACGTCATGCCGAGCAGCGGGTTGGGCAGATTCGGGTTGTACAGTCCGCGCAAGTCCTGAAAGACCCGCACGTCATAGGCGATGACCACCGAGAGTGAGGCGACCCGGGGTGGCGCTCCTGAAGGTAGACGACATGCCCCTGCGCGGACGATGCCAGGGTCCACGGATTGAAGCGATTCGGGCCGATGCCGACCGGCCCGCGGCGCCCGCCGGTGCCAAAGGGCAAACAACGCGATACAGCCGTCCATGCCATCAGAGTGACAACGTTCCTGCGTCGAGTCAGCCAGTGCAGTTGCGCACGGTACGGCGCCAAGGCGTCCTCGGTGAGCCAATAGGCCAGTGCACGCAGGGCGTTCTGCTTGAGCGATTCGGCCACCTGCAAGCCCGCAAAACCCCGTTCGGCGCGGCGCTGGAAGTCGTTCATATTGCCCCTCTCCATGTTGAATTTCCTACCCTTGGCGGAGCGGCGATTGTTGCAAACGACTCTCTGCGTGTCAATTTTACCAGTCCCTCGACGAACGCTAACCCTTTTGCTATGATCTGCGCTCATCACTCCAAAATGAATTTCCGCTGGACCTTTAGACCAGCGCTCTGATTCCTTCAGGGATAGGAAAATCATAAGACATGCGTCGCGTGATATTTTGTCAGGAGCAGATGTTTCTGGCGCAGGGGTGCCTTGCGCTTTCAGACGACGATACGGTGCTTTACGTGGTGGATGACAAAGCTTTCGAAGGCCGCCTTGCTGAGGCGGGATACGACGCGCTGTGCGGTGACTTTCGCGATCCGCACATTTATAAAAACGCCCACATCAGACAGGACGATCAAATCCTCGTGCAGGTGCAGGACGAGGCGTTGATAGGGGACATTGTCGACAACTTATGCCGCATTGCCAAACGTCGGTGGCCGTAGTTACGGCCAACGGCGCCTCCCCACCTGCCCCCCAGCGTCAAGCACATCTCGGTCGGAGCCTCCTCTGCCAAGACTCCCAACTCAAACTGCAGCACGCTCGTGAGCACCAAAACGTGCAGCACTTGCGGGAAGCCCTGTGCGAGGCCGACAACCTGCTGATTCTCATCCAGCACGACCCGGACCCCGATGCCATCGCCAGCGCCATGGCCCTGCGCACCCTTCTCGGACGCAACCGCAAGACCGCCGCTATTGGCTCCTTTGGCAAGGTGACGCGGCCCGAAAACGTCGCCATGGTGCAGTTGCTCAACGTCAAGATCGAACACGTCACCGCCAAATCACTCAGCAAGTACGACGCCATCGCCATGGTAGACGTGCAGCCGACGTACTTCGGCGACATTGTTCTGCCGCGTGTCGATGTCGTGGTCGATCACCATCCGTGCGTGGGCAACTACGCCACCCGCTATCGCGACGTGCGAGCGGCCTTTGGCGCCACCGTTCATCCATCTTTCTTAGTGCGCTAAAACTGCAAGCGGTTGATTCGACGCCATTAATTAGCGCTGCCTGCCACAGCCTGTATACGGCATCAGACGCACCCTTTTTCTTCCTCGGACGCGAGACCACCAAGGCTGATATCGAGGCGTCGCCCACTGTACTCCAGCCGCTGTCATCACGCCCGCCAGTCACCCGCCGCACTTTGCAATTTTCGTGCTACTAACTGTCGTGCTCGCGCGATCTCGCTGCCTTCTGCCTCTGCGCTGCGCATATGCTGTCGCTGTCATCATCGGCCCTGTCTTTTTCACGCACCTCGGCATCGTCGAACGCGAGGACGTTCTGCCGCAGTTTGCCGAGTTTTGCTTGCACGTGGGTGGGGTTGAGTGGTCCGTGGTGTCCGGCATTTTCGCCGGTAATCTGATCGTCTCGGTGCGCAACGTGGAAAACGTCAAAAGCGCCGGCGAATTGGTGCGCCACGCCTTCGGGCATCTCGGCAGCGCCGGCGGCCACCGCTCCATGGCCAAAGCCGTCATCCCCCTGGCCAACCTGGAACAGGCCTTCGGCCGCCTCAGCGACGTCGAGCTCAGCCAGTTCATCCAGCAGCAGGTCTCGCAACACCTTGGTGTCGCAACCCCCACCGCCGTTTTCGCTTGAAACGCGGCCCGACCTATTCCGGTATTGCCCGCAACAACGCCTTGACGACTGCCGCCGAATTGCCCGCCGCCAAGCCCAGAAAAACCTCGATCTCGTTCTCGCCTTGTCCGCCGCCCGCCAGGTCGGACAGGCTGCGGACGGCGATGAACGGCACGTTGTTCGCATAGGCCACGTGCGCCACGGCGGCACTTTCCATGTCCAACACGCGGGCGCCAAACGTCTTGAACGTGTACTCGCGAAACGCCGCGTTGTCGATAAAGGCGCCCCCCGACACTCCGGGGCCGCCGATGACGATCTCGGGCGTCCGTTGCAAACAGGTGCCGTCACCGGGCAACGATCGAGCACGACATCGGCCACCGCGGTGCGGGCATGGGCCAGCAATGCCTCGTCCACCGGAAACCAGAAACGCGTCTCGGGCGCATTGGCGTTGGCCTGCTGCACGGTGACTGAGCGCGGGAACATCATGCCGAAATTGGCGAACGGGTAGTCGAAGAACGGTGGCTTGGCCCACCCGCCCTCGATCTCCCGAGCAAAGAGCGCCTCAAGATACTGCCCCCAACGGGTCGGCGATCACCACGTCGCCGATGTGCAACGCCGGATCAACGCCGCCCGCAATGCCCGAGAAAACGATCCGGTCGATCGTGAAGTGGTCCAAGGCCAACTGCACCGTCATCGCCGCGTTGACGACGCTGATACCGCTCAGGAACAGCACGACGTTTTGTCCTTCCAGAGCCCCGGCGACAAATTCGACGCCGTTGATCGAATGCACCCTGGCGCTGTCCAGCTCTCCTCTCAGCACCGTCATCTCCGGCGCAAAGGCGGACACCACGGCGATCCGGCGGACATCATCCTGCCTATCGTGCGCCACCGCCGGTAGCGCCCAACCGGCTAATACCAACGCCACAATGACCAAGCCGACGGTCAGCGCCCGCACCCTCCATTCCGTCATTGTCGCCTCCTTTTGCATTACCCCTGGGGCCGCCAGCACGGCGGGCAGCGCCAGAACCGCTTCCTGCAGACAAGCGCGCAGGCGCGCGATATTCGCCTCGTCTTTGTCGGGGGCCTCGCCGCGCGACACCTGGGCGATGAATTCCTGCCGCGGGGTCGTCATCAGCAGGGAAGCATTGATTTCCAACTGAACGGCGTGCTGCCGGTCGCTGATTGGCTTCCCATAGGTCACCACCAGATTGCCGCCCGTATACCCGCTGATGTTGTGATGCACCTCGAAGCCATGGCGCGTGAAGATGGTCGTGATCGGTTCCACCAGGGCCTCGTCGCACGTCGCACCCCGCCGGGTTCCAATAATAATCTCGTAATCCTTCATGCGCCGCGGGCTGCCCGTGTGCCCGTCGATGAGCAGGGCATATCCGTAGGCAGCGCGAATCTCGCCGAGCAGACGTTCGAGCGTGGCGTAATACGGGTCGTAATAGGTCTTCAGGCGGGCTTCAAGCTGGTCTGGCGTCAGCGGCTTGGCAAAGATGGGCGCGTCGCGAATGGTGTGGGTGCGCACCACGCCACGATGCGAACGAATCGTGGCGCCCTCTATCTCGAAATCATCGCGGCGGCGGTTCACGTCCACAAAGATGCGCGACAGCGGCGTTGCCAGCACGGTAGTGCCTTGTTCGTGCAGGTCGGCGTAGAGGTCGCCGACGAAGGTGTCGGCAAATCCGTAGGCGAAGGTTTCAAACCAGGGTTCGCAGTAGTCTTCGGTCGTCATGCCGGGCAGGGGTTGCGTGCCGAAGTGGGGAATGCTCACCAGGATGGGGCTGCGGGCCGTTCCGGCGGCAGCGGGGTATTTGACGATAGGGAACGCCTGCGTCATCGGGGTTCCCGAAGGACCGGGACGGCGTGCGCGCCGTCGCGAATAAGCCCCAGGCGCGGCGGTCGGCCGAGGCGCTGTTGCCACGCCGCAACCGTCCGTTGAGTAGCTTTCTCGACCATCGGCCCCAGCGCGCTTTCGCCGCTGTAGGCGTATCCCGAGGTGAGGGGCAGTTTTTCAAGGTCGCCGGCGCTGATGCCGTTTGTGCAGTAGATCAGCCCAGCCGGGCCACCGACTTTCTCCAGCACCTTGCACCACATTTCCACTTCCCACTGGTCCTTCTGCACGCTCGGGCGTTTGAACAACGCCGCGATGTAGTCGCGCGGGCACGGCAAGCTGCTCAGCAGGGCGAGCTCGTGCACGTACTCCGCGGCGCCGACACCGTCGCTGCTGTTGGCCACCTGGATGAGGCTGCCACCGTCGCCCAAAATGGGCAGGGCGCCGATGGCGGCCTTGGCGGCCTGGTAGTGGTCAATGGTGGAATCAATGGTGATCAGTACCTCATAGGGCGCTGCGACCGGCACGCTGACCGCCTCGGCCAGGGATTCGGTGGCGCGCTCGAAGGCGAGCCGCCAGTCGCCGGCGTACACGCCCGTCAATTCCTTTTCCTCGTTCATGGTGACGTTGATGAGGAAATCGGCGCCGACCCGCTCGGCCACTTCGGTGGCTTCGCGGTGGCAGGGGTTGGCGTCGAGGCTGAGGTTGGTGGCGCCGGGGTCTTCGAGGAATGGCGGACTGTGGAATTTCTGCAGCGTTTCCAGGTTGGCCAAACCGGGACAGATGGCCTTGCGGCCGCCCGAAAATCCGGCCATGAAGTGGGGCTTGATCTCGCCGGTGAGGATTTTGATGTCGGCATCGAGATAGCGTCTGTTAATCAGCACGTCCGTACTGCTGTCCGTGGTGGTCACGAACCGCAGCACGTCGCGGTCCGTCGCGCTGTGATCGATAATCGGGTAGCGGGCCAGCACGTCGTCGCCATACAGGCGGCGTTTCTCGGCGTCGGTGGTGGCGCGGTGCGTGCCGGTGGCCACCAGAACAACGATGTTCTCCGGCAGCAGACCCTGCGCTTCGAGGGCGCGAAGAACCGGATGCAGAATGCTCGATTCGCCGGTGTAGGGAACGTCGGGCCGGGTCATGTCGGAAACGACCACGACGGCCGTGCGCTGCGCGGGGGCCTTGTCGGGGCGGGCGTCGCGGATGACGTCGGCCAGGGACGCAGTACCGATGGGTGCGGCGAGCGCTTGGGCGATAGCGCCGGCCGGATCGGCCAGCGCGGCGGGCGGGTGGGGCACCGTGAGGATATCCGTGCCTGCCGGCACCTCAAACGACACCGCCGGAACATCGATCTCCAAACGACAGGGGCCGGTCATACCATCCCTCCTCTTGAACCCGAAAAGCGCGCCCGCGCCGGACATCCAGCGCGACTGTCAGGGCGCTCGTTTTACTTATGGGAGCCGTTTTTGTCAAGGCGTTTCGCGCCACGGTAGTGGCTCAGTTTGAAAAGACTGGCTCCACTTGTTCTCCCAAAGGAAACGGGTTGCCTCGTTCGGTCGTCCGGGCGCCGGTTTCCCCCCTCAACCCGCCCGCTCTCCATAAGTGAGAGTGAGAGGGGAGACCCCCCAGTCGGATCCCCTCCCCCTCCTGGGGTAGGGCCATGGAGAGGGGGAAGCGTTGGTGTGATAGACGAAATTTGAAAGTGTAGCACTACGATGGCTCGTATGTGGCCTGCAAAGCCGCCTCGACTCCGATCGGGGGCGGGCATCCACGCGCTGTCATGATGCCGGAGCGTACGCGCTATTCTACAACACCCTCTACGTGACGTTACGCGTACTGCCCTCCGACCGAGCGGCGGGAATCCGTGGCGTTCACTCGTCCGGGCAGGTCCCAGCCACAACAAGTCATAAACACAGGCCTCCCGAGAGCGGTCACTCCGGCGCAAGAACGTCACCCCCCGGACCCCGTATCAAGGCGGGGCAGGCCATGCGCCGAATGACGATTCGAGCCTGGGAGCGCGGGCATCTTGCCCGCAGGGTTTCCGCTGGCCGTGCTGGAAGCCCGCGCTCCCAGGCATGGGGAGCACTGGCTGCGCCGTGCCTGCGGCGCTCGGCACATCGTCACGCGGAACGTCAGGACTACGAACGCGCTCCCATCCGTGGCGGCGTACCGGCGGCCGGGGAAGCCGGTCGACAGGGATTGGTGAGGGATGAGGACGCCGAGACTTATTTTCTGATGTTACGCGGCTTTGGAGATTGGCGTGGCGACGTGCCCCAAAGGTTATTGCCGCGCGGAGCCTGCCCTCGACTCCGATCGGGGGCGGGAATCCACTGGCTGCCGATGGATGTCGGGCTGACGTGCAGGCGGGACCTATGCCTGCGGACGATGGCGTTCTGGGCGGCAACTGTTGGAACAGACGCCTCAAGATGGGTTGACAAGTTGCCAAGATGTGGTCGGGTTAGCCGCAGGCGTACCCGACGTTGCGACGGCGCAAGCACCTGTGCCGCAACCGTCCAACGCCCCAAGCGGTCATTCCGGCGCACGGCCTGCCCCCCGGCTTGAACGGGGGGCATGCCGTGCGCCGGCACCGGAGCAACGCCCTACGGCCACAGGAAGTCCGCCGCCAACAGGTCCGCTACCGCGCGCCCAACAGCCGCACCGTGCCTCCGCCGTGGGCGCGCAGTGTCCAGGATCGTCGCGCTGTCCGTCCGCCGTCAGCGTCAGCGACGCGAAACCCTCAGGCCCGCGAAGGCGCTCAGTCGATGCGGTCGCCCTCCTCGGGGGTGAAGTCGGTGATCGTGTCGGGCGCCGTCACCGGCGGCGAACACGAACGTATCGGCGCCGTACGCGCCCGTCAGGCTGTCCGCGCCGCCTGTCCCGCTACAGTCTCGTCGCGACCACCGCCGCGCCGTCAGAGTCGTCGTCCGGCGCCGCCCGCTGTTTCCCCGTCGCGTCGTCCGCGACGTGTCGTCGCCGCCGTTGCCGAGCAGCACGTCATCACCCGCTTGCCCGCTCAGCGTATCGTCGTCGGCGGTACCGGTGAGGCGCCGCGCGTCGCCGACCCAGCACCGTCGTCGAGATCGTCGCCGACAGCGCCCGCCCGTCGCCGGTGCACACCGCCCCGCGGTGCCGCAGGCGCCCTCGGCGTCACCGTCACGTCGGCAAGCACCCGGCTTGACCGTACACCTCCCACAGGTCTTGCGGCCGGTCCACCCGCTTCGCGTTCTTCACGCTCCCGCCGGACACAGACAACGACTGGTCGCGGAACGTCCGGAAGCCGATCGAGATGTCCTCGCTGAACGCGATCCTGAGCTTGAACGCCGTCTCCCCGTCATGCTCATGGGGCGCCTCCACGAAACTCGCGGTCAGCGCCACGGGCGTGGCTTCGACCACCGGGCCGGCCACCGTCGCCGCCGGCGTGTTGGCGAGCTGCCGCCGGTTCCCGCCCCGGGGTGTCAGATCGCCCCCGTAGACCGCGCACATCGCGCCCCGCCGCCAGCGTGACCGTCACATCTGCCTCGCCGTCGGCTCGCGACCGTGATTCGCCACAGGTCGTGCGCCCGTCCACCCGCGCGCCTTGGTCACCTCGCCCCCGTCCACGTGAACGAATCGTCGCGCATCGACCGGAAGCCGTATCCCTCTCCTCCGCTGAACGCCACCCGGAAGTGGAACCCTTCCTCGCCGTCATGCGCCTCCGGCAGGCCCTCGAAGCTCGCCGTCAGCGCCGGCTCGGTCTCGGGCCCGGGCCGGGCACGATGTGCGCCGGCACCACCGACAGGGCTCGGCCGTCCGATGTGCAGACCGCGCCCGCCGCCTCGCAATCCTCCGTCGGGCCAAGAGCGATCGACAGATCCTCGCGGCTGTCCGGCGTGACCGTGATCTCCCACACGCCGCTCTCCCCGTCGACGCGGGCCGCGCCGGTCGCCGCGCCGCCCGCCACCGTCAGGACGCGCGTACGCATGGCCTCGGGCGTGACCGCGACCGCCTCGCTGAACGCGAGGCGGAAGCTGAACGCGGTCTCCCCGTCGTGCGCCTCCGGCAGCCCCTCGAACGCCGCCGTCAGCGGCTCCGCCACCCCGGCCAGGGCGCTGTCCTCCACGTTCCAGCAGCGTACCCCCGCATCCTCGTTGTGCGAGCAGTTGTGCAGCCCCCAGCCCGCGTACCCGCAGCGCGCTCTCCCCCGTCAGATCGGCGTCGCCCGCCGCGCACGTCAGGTCGTCGAGCCAGATCGGCAGCGGTCCAGGCTGTCCATCCGCCGGGTAGCTGCTGCCCACCGGGTAGTAGGTCATCTCCGGCTCGGACGTTTGGCTCGGCACCCCCGACTGGCCGTAGCCCGACGCGTATTCGCCGGTGTCGTAGCCCATGGACTGGCAGACCAGGGCGGGCGCATTGTTGGCGGGTTCAGTTTCCGTGAAGGTGCCCGTTGGGTCGCCGTCCGCATCCAGGTCCGGGACGAACCTGAAGGTATTCTCCTTCGAGAAGCCGTCGCTGCACACCGTGCCCCAGCGCCCGGCGTGGAACACCTCGACGCGCGCCACATGCCCGTTCAGGTGACCTTCTGTGTCGTCCGAATAGTCCTCCACGGTGTCGGGCGCCAGGCGGAACTCCCCTTCGACGCCCGGCTCGCGTTCCAGCGCGTCCGGCACCTCCACCGTGCAACCCCGACGCGGCCTTGACGTATTCGTAGCCGCTATGCCTGGGGGGCAGCGACGGCAGAGGCGTGCCGAGATCCACCGTGACGTCGCCGGTCTCCTCGGTGCGGATCACGCTCACCGGGACGCCCGCCACCGAGCCCTTCGCCACCCGCAGCCCCGTTGCACCGAACGCGAGCGTGCCGTTCTCCACGATCACCGGCAGGACCAGGTCCGATGGCGCCCCCGCGAGCACCTTCGCCCGCACCTGGCCGTCCTCCGCCGTCTCCAGGGTCACGGTGAGCGGCAGCACATCGCCAGCGGCGGGGTTGTCGGTCAGACTGAGGGCTGTCAGCCCGTCAGGCCGGAGAACAGCCCGTCGGGAAGCGAGGTCAGTTGGTTGTAGCCCAGATTGAGACCCTCCAGCTTCGAGAGCCCGGAGAACAGGCCTGCGGAAAGCTCGGTTATGCCAATGTTCTCCAGACTGAGGAACGTCAGACTCGAGAGCTCGGAGAACACGGTCCCGGGGAGCGAACTCAGAACGTTGCCGCTGGACAGATCGAGAGTTTCCAGCGCTGTCAGGCCGGAGAACACCTCGGCAGGGAGCACACTCAGAACGTTGTCTTCCAGATCGAGAGTTTCCAGCGCCGTCAGGCCGGAGAACACGGTCTCGGGGAGTGAGGTCACCCTGTTGCTATTCAGGCCAATGTACGTCACCGCCGTCAGGCCGGCGAAGTCGCCCGCCTTCAGCGACGTGATCCTCTTTCCCTCCAGAACCAGCACCGTCACCGTCGCCAGGTCCGCGACGGTCACCGCCGCGCAGTCGCTGACGGCGGAGAGCCGCGTCAGGATTTCGTCCTGCACCTGCTGCGTGCGGTCGCAGATGCCGGGGGTCGGCGTGACCGGACCCGCCATCGCCTCGCCGCCGGCGCCGTCGGCGCTCACCGCGCGGAGCTGGAAGGTGTGGGGCACCTCGTTGGTGAGCCCTGACGCCGTGAACGAGGCCTGGTTCGCGCCGCCGACCTCGCTGTTCGCAATCTCAGTCTGCACCCAGTTCCCGTAGCTCCCGTCCGTCTTGAACTGGTACTCGTGGCGCATGACGCCCGAATCCGACGCCGGCGCGTCCCAGGAGAGCGCCACCTTCGCGTCGCCGGCCGGCCTGGCCATGAAATTGGTCGGCGCGGCCGGGCCCGGCGTCTCCGCGTTGGTGCTGACCACGTCGGAGGGGTTCGAATAGGTGCTCGGCGTCTCGCCGTTGAGCGCCTTCACCTGCACCACGTACTCCGTGGTCGCCGTCAGCCCGGTGATCGTCGTTGTGGTCGTCGTGCCCGTGTGCGGCCAGTCGACAGCGGGACTCCAGGGGTCGGTCGCGCTCGCCCGGCTGCGGTAGCGCAGTTGGTAGCCGGTGATCTCCGGGCCACCGTTCAGCCCCGGCTCGGTCCAGCTCACGTCCAGGCTTGTGGACGAGCCCGAGACCGCCGTCACCGTCGGCTTGTCCGGTTTGTCCGGCTGCTCGTCCTCGTCCATCACCGTCACCGTGATCGTCTGGTCCGCCGTCTTCACCCGCGCGCCCGTACCGCTGGTCGCCCGCACCACCACCACGTAGGCGTTGTCGGTGCCCGCGTCCTGCGGGTCCTCGTAGTTGGGCGCCGCCTGGAACGTCAGCGCGCCGGAGGTGATAGCGAACAGCGCCTGGTCCGTGCCGCCGTTGAGCGCGTAGCCGGTGATGTCGTCAGTCGTGTCGATGTCCTCCGCCTCCACCGTGCCCACCGCCGTCTGGTTCTCCGCCGGGTTGAAGGTCGTTGAAGAGGTGAACGCCGGCGCGGCGTTGGTCGCGTCCGGCAGGATGGTCGCCGGCAGGTTCACGGTCGCCTTGACGAAGGTGTAGCCCCTGTGATTCCTGGGCAGCGTCGGCTGGGTCGTCAGGTCGACGTCCACGGTCGCCGCCGCCGTCGTCCCGGCCGTGCGGGTCACGGTGACCGGCTCGCTGTACACCTCGCCCGCCGCCACACTGAGCTCCGTCACGCTGCCCGCGAGCGTCCCGTTCACCAGCGTCACCGGAATGGCGACCGCGAACGGCGCCCCCGCGAGCACCTTCGCCCGCACCTGGTTGGTCCCCACCTTCTCCACCGTCACCGTGAGCTCCATCGGATTGGTGGAGTTGCCGTCCAGGGTGAGCCGAATCAGCGCCGTCAGGCCGGAGAACAGCTCCTCGGGAAGCGAACTCAGATCGTTGCTGGTGAGTTCGATGATCTGCAGCGCCGACAGGCCGGCGAACGCCCCGGCCCGTAACTCGGTGAAAGAGTTCCCCGACAGATTGATGTGTCGCAGCGTCACGAGCCCGTCGAACACCCCCTCGGGCAGAGACTCAAGCTTGTTGCTGCGCAGGTTGAGCTCGTCCATCTTGGCCAGATCGGCGAAGATCCCCTCGGGAAGCGACGACAGGCGGTTCAGGCTTAGGTCGAGGACCGTCAGCGCCGTCAGCCCCGCGAAATCGCCCTTCTGAAGCGAGGTGATCCCCTGGTTGGACGTGCTCAAGCCAAAGGCCCCGAGCGACGTGATCGCGGCCAGATTCGCGTCGGTCACCGCCGCGCAGTTATCCACGCCCGAGATCTCGCCCAGGATCGCGTCCTGGATCTTCTGCGTGCGGTCGCAGATGCCGAGCATCGGCGTCACCGGACCCGCCGTGACCGCTGTCGCTATTGACGCCAGCGCTTACCGCGTGGAGCTCGAAGGTGTAGGCCACCTCGTTGGTGAGCATTGTCACCGTGAACGAGTCCTCGTTCGCCTCGTCCGGCGCGCTGTTCGCAATCGCCGTCCAGGTCAGGGGATAGTCCCCGTCCGTCTTGTACCGGAACTCGTGGCCCGTCACCCCCGAATCCAACGCCGGCGCTTTCCAAGCGAGCGCCACCTCCATGTTGCCCGCTTTCGCGGTGAAGTCGGTCGGCGCGTCCGGCGGCGTCGTCCCGCCTACCGCGGTGCCGTTGACGCGGAGAAACAAGACGTGGTCGGTGCTGGTCCAGCTCGCGCCAGCACGGGCACGAAACCAGCTGTTATCCGCGATGGTCCAATCGGTGACGGAGGTCGCGTCTTCAGAAGCCGATGTCGTGGCCGACCAGGTCACACTAGTCCCTGTCACGAAATGAGGCATGAATGGGCCCTGCTCCGAGCGAGTGGACATCGGATCCTTACAGTTCAGTTGACAGGTACTAGAGCCGGCCAGGTTGTAATCCGCCACGACGAGATATGTGTTACCCGCCGCGAGCGTTGCGCCCGCAGGGGCGGTAAAGCTCGTCGCGACGTCGGCTGCCACGCTCGCCGGATTGGTCAAGGTATGCAGGGAACTGGCCGGACTGCCCGAGGAATCGGCGGACCACACGCTGACGCTCAGCGAGCCGATCTGCGTGGCCCCAATGTTGCTATCGAAGACAACCTCGATCGAGGTGAGCGTGTAGTCGCCGCCGACGCTGGGGACCGAAAAGCCCTGCGCTGGCAGGTACGAGACATTAGCGAGAGTACCGCCACCAGACTCGGTCTGCTCGATATTGCTCACCAGCACGCCGGCGGACTGCGCCTGGGCCGTGGCGGGCAGGGCGAGGGCGCCGAAGAGCGCGAGCAGCGCCGCGGCGGCGAGCGTCCGCACGGAGTGGACGAGGCCGCGCCGCGTGCCGGCCAGGCGCCCGAAACCCGGCCGCGCGGCGGCGGATGCGGTCGATGGAGAAGGATGGCCGCCCCGAGGGGACGGCAGGCGGTCAGGCGGCGCGGGCGGGCGGTGCGGCTCCTGAGGCGCCGTCATGGCCTCGGCTCCGGCTCGGCTCGGCTCGGCTCGGCTCGGCTCGGCTCGGCTCGGCTCGGCTCGGCTCGGCTCGGCTGGCTCGGCTCTCGGCTCGGCTCGGCTCGGCTCGGCTCGGCTCGGCTCGGCTCGGCTCGGCTCGCAAGATGAAAACCGCATTCCGGGAATGTCAAGCCTTTTTTGACGGGGGCGGCGCAGGGCCTGCCGGGCACGCCGCTGAGGCGCCGTGCCTGCATGGCCCGCTCCTCTTCACGTGCAAAGCCGTTGGCGGTTTCGATCTCGCCCGTCGCCGAACTTCCTGCCGTCACACTACCTGTCGCGCTGATCCTGTCGGGCACGCTGTGCTCCTCCGTTTGTGAGATGGATGCGGTCTTCCCCGCCGGCAGAATCTCTGATCACGTCGTTGCCGTGACCAGGGGCGCCGATTGCCCACACGCCGGAGGCGCACTATACACGAAAATGAAAACCGAAATACCTCCCATATGGGAGGGTAGTGGCTCAGTTTGAAAAGACTGGCTCACGTGTTCCAGACGGGTTGCACGTTCGGTCATCCGGCGCCGGTTTCCCCCTCACCCCGAACCTCTCCCGCCAGGGGAGAGGGGGAAACCCCCAGTCCGGCTCACCCCGCCCCCTCCCACCAGGGGAGAGAGACCAGTCCGGGTCAACTCTGCGCAGGGCCAGGGAGAGGGGGAAGCATTGGTGTGAGAAGGAAATTTGAAAGTGAGCCACTACCCGCGCCGCTGGCGGCTTGACACGCCAACGCCGAGCGCCGTATGCTGCGCCGCCGTTTCGCGGCACGGCCTGCTTGATTCCCACCGATGAAAGCCAACCGGACCAACACGATCAAAACCCAAGCCAGTGAGGTGCCCTTTGGATACGCTGACGAGCGTCATCGTTGCGAACGAACACATTTACGGCGTCGCCGCCGTCACGACGGCGCTTGTGGAGAAGGCACGGGGCCTTCACGGCGCCTCGCCGACCGCCGCCGCGGCGCTGGGCCGGCTGCTGACGGGCGGCGTCCTGATGGGTTCGTTGCTGAAAGACGCCGCGCACCGCGTGACGCTGCAGGTGAGCAGCAAGGGGCCGGTGCGGAGTATTCTGGTGGAGGCAAACGGGGCGGGGCAGGTGCGGGGCTACCTGGGACAACCCGCCATCAACGTACCGTCACGCAACGGCAAGCTCGACGTCAGCGGCGCTGTGGGCAAAGGCATTCTGCACGTCATCCGGGAAACCGGCGCCTCCGAACCATACAGTGGCACCGTGCCGTTGGTGTCCGGCGAAATCGCCGAGGACCTGGCGTCGTACTTCGTGCAGTCCGAGCAAATCCCCAGCGCCGTGTCCTTGGGCGTATTCGTCACCCCCGACCACACCGTGGCCGCCGCCGCCGGCTTCCTGGTGCAATTTCACGCCGACGTCGATGATGACCTGGTTGTTCACGTCGAGCAGGCCCTCGGCGCCGTACCGTCCGTCACCACCCTGGTGTGCGAGGGATACGGCCCGCAAGACATCCTGCGCCGTGCCCTCGGCGGCCTGGACCTTGACGTCGTCAAAGACGCCGCTCCCGCCTGGCACTGCGGCTGTTCCCAGGATCGCGTCGTCCGCGCCCTCCTCGCCTTGGGGCCGCAGCAACTCGGCCAACTCATCAGCGAGCAACCCGAAACCCAGGTCCGCTGCGAGTTTTGCACCACCGAGTACACGTTTTCACAGCAGGAATTGTCACAAATGATGGCGGACGCGATGGCGTGAGAACGGAGCGCTCAGGATTCTTGGGGGGCGGTCACCTGCTCGGAGTCCGTGCTCGGAGCGGCAATTTGCAGGCTGGCCAGGCCGCCGGCGACCCTGCCGAGATGCGCGCGCAACTCGCTGCGGGAATTGTCGATCATCGTTAGCGCGCGGGAGAAGCGCCCGTCCAGCTCAGCCTGCATGGACGCAATGCCGTCCTCGATGCTGCGCAGGCAGGCGTCGAGTTTCTGAGTATCGACCGTTTGCGCCGACCGCAGCACGGTCTGAAAAACGAGCAGCAGGTACGGCACGACCATGCTGTAGCTGATCAGTACGACGTTCCACTGAAAGACGTCGGTCTGCACGCGGGTGCATAATTCGTAGACCGCATCGGGCACGGCGGCGATGCCGAAATTCACGGTCACGTTCGGGTCGATGTATTTTCTGACCTCCCTGGCCTTGTCCCGGACCGCGGCCTCGATGCGGGTCTTGACCCGCTGGCGCTCGTCCGGGTCTTCGGCAGCCAGAAACCGCTCGATGAGGTTTGTGGCCGGCCACTTGCTGTCGATGGGCAGCACGAGCCGGTTGGGCAACCGTAGCCCAAACTCGACCGACTTGTTGCCCACCTGGAAATCCCGCACCTGCCACTCTGCCGGCAAGCGCGCGAACAGGGTTTCGAGGATGTTCTCCCCGGCGGCGCCCTTGCTCTGCGTGCCGGCGATGACGGCTTCGAGCCGCTTGATGGACTCGGCCGTCTGCTCTTCCAACCCCTGCCGGGCGTGGCTGTGCGTCTGAAGCTGGGCGACGCCCTCCTTGGCGTGCACGAGTTGATCGTGGATGACCGCCGTGGCGCTCATCAGCCGCGCCGTGGCGGAGTCCGTCTTCGCCAAACCGGTCCGCAGGTCGCCAATGCCCTGATCTACGCGGACCTGGTTATGCTCCATGCCCGACACCCGCTCGTTCACCCCACGCAGTTCAAGCTGGACATTGTGCAGCGCCTTCAACACGACCCACACGACTGCCAGCAGCACCGCGATCACCGCGGCCAGTCCTATCCCAAGCAGCGTTCCGTTCATGAGCGTCCCTTAGTCAGTTCATTTCGATGATTCAGCGTCCATTCCCGATCTGGTTGTTAATATACTGTTGCAGGTCGCCGAGGAATCCCTCCACGAATTCATCGGCCTTTTTATATGAGTCGAATATCTCTGCTGCTGTCATCGGGACGTTGAATTGGGCGAAATTCTGATGAACCAACTGGTTCCTGAGGCTTCCCAATTGGAGAAACGCGCTTATTGAGTCAGCCAGAGCAGGGTCGGCACGAACCCTGCCCTCCATAAACTCACGGAATGCAGCTCCAAAGGCCCCAAAGAATTGATTGGCGTTGCGTGCCTTCCAGTTAAACCATTGGTGGTAACGGCGCTCAATCGCCATGTTTCGCACAAACGAGACCAAGGCGTCGGAGTCATTGGTGCCGTCCAGAAAAGCCCGTTCAATTCCGTCGGTCATTCTGGTCTCAAAATAGCTCGCGACAGAAAGCAATAACGCCTTCACAAAAGCGGCTTCTGTTCTAATTTGTAAGGAAGTGTCGCCAGTCAATTGGAGGCAATCCATCAACTCACGATGCTCGTTCATCATCCTCTCGATGGCATTTTCCGAATACGGCTCCGTCATTGCGTTTAGTCCACAATGAGGACGACGCTGGCCCGTGATAATCGGGTTCGGACGCTTGCCGTGTCAGATGTTTTACTTTGAGTTGCCCCTCTGAAGTCTGGGTCCCCCTTCAAGTTCATTAGTGATTGGGCGTTGACCCTGCCGTTGATGGTTCCATGTCCCTCGTATGGCGTGGTGCAGGCAGCGACGAATACCGACTCGAAAATCATAGGGCTGAAGCGCCCTCGACTGCTATGAAAGGCATCCGATTTCAGGTGTTTGCAACTGTCAAGAAAGGACTGCAGTAACCGTTGCAACTGATTGAGATGTTTTTCGTTGAATGACTTGGCCTCTTGGGAAAAGCGATTCAAAAACTTAACCATTGAGGGCCGGTAAGTCTCTCCGCTGATCAGCATCGCAAAGCCCCGGAGGAGGATTTCTACATCCTTCATGTGGGTGTCAGGGATCTGCGCGCCAACCAGAGCCCTCCATTCTGGCTTCGTGTTCGTCCGATAGAGCATCTCGTAAAATTTGGAGTCATACATACACCGCCGGATTTCCTGCGGTCTTAAATTTACGCCGCCTGAATTCAGCCGGTTGAAAATTTCATACATGGCATCATCGCCTTTCGGATGTATCTGCTGAACGATAATGTTCCGGATGGTGCGAAGATCGAAATGTGTTTGATATTCTTCGCCTAGACTGGAGTACCTCCCCCGGTGAAATCGGTTTGGCTGGCCGGGGGTATTTTTGGGCAAGGCGAGTCGGAAGTCGCTGAAATACTCGTCGTTCGAGAGAACCTCCGCTGGCATGTTGCTTCGTCCGTCGGAAAGCAACCGTAATTCAGCCAGTTTTTCTCTACGAGGGAATCTTTCCTTCACGAAATAGTAGATGGACATCAACCGTTGCTGCCCGTCTATGACAAGGAACTTATTCCGGGCCTGTTCGTAAAGGAATACCTGGGGTATCGGAAGTCCAACGATAATGGACTCTATTAACCTAGACGCCCGCTTGACGTCCCAGACGTAGTTTCGTTGAAACCCCGGGATGATGACAACGCCCGAATCGATGAAGTCGACGAGCGTCTTGGTATTGAAGTCATTGGGTGATGACACCAAGTTATACTGGTCGATGGGATATGATCCATCCTCCGCATCGTCTTCGTCGTCGATGTCGGGTTCATACCGGTCTCTTTCTTCCTGTTCTGTTGTCGCAAGCGTCATAATCGAATCCTTCTGGCTGGAGGGACTCCTTGCAAGGTTCCCCACTTGGTAGCTCCAACTCTCTTGCTCAGAGCGGCGCGGGTGGGCGCCTAAATCCGCTGTTGGCCGGTCCATTTGACAATTTCGACTAGATTAGCAGATTTTGAAATGACTGGCGTTCGTTGACGGGTGGGTATCCTCGTCAAAACTCGCTGGCAGGACAGAGCGCGGCTTTCGCCGTAACAATACGGGTTGATTTGATCGGGGTTTCAGGCTTTATGCCGCCTTCCCTGGATTATACCGGGTCGATGTTCCAGTGATCGATGACCCACTGGTCGTGATACAGGCGAAAAAAACACAGGGCACCAGTTGAAATTTTGATACCGTGCCGGTGCCTGAAGCCCTCGAAATCTCCCGTCAGATGCGGTGCGAAGCGGGCGATGCCGTTACTGGTTACAACGAGCACCGTCTGGCCGCTGAAGGATTGGCGGCAGGCGTCCCCGAAGGCCAGCCAATCTTGGATGATGGCTTGCGGGTCAACCAGCCAGCCGGGCGGCGCTTTGGCGCGTTCGTTCCAGTCGCGGAGGGCCTGGTCGCCGATTCTGGCGACGACGGCGGATTCGGGCTGGTTCTCGTCGGAACCGTAGTCGATCTCGTTGAACCGCGCGTCGATGGTAATGGGCAGGTCACATCCCGCGGCTTCCACGGCGAGACGGGCGGTGTCGCAAGAGCGCTTCAGCGGCGCGGCGAACACCATGTCGGGCACCATTTGGTGACGGCGCAGATAGTCGCCGATGCGCTTGGCTTGCGCCTCGCCGCTTGCCACGAGTGGCAGGTTGGTGCGCCGGCCGACTCGTCTTGGGGTGTCGCCGGGGTCGAAGGTGTTGCCGTGCCGGGCGATGATCAGGCGGGTGGTCATGGAGTCAATCCGCCAGCAACTCGCCGTGGCGGGCGATGAGTGCCTCGGCGCGGGCTACGTCCTCGGGGCTGTCCACACCGGACATGGCGGCGCGGCCCCGGTAATCAACCTGCACGACGCGGATGCCGTAGCCGTGCTCCAGAACCCGAAGCTGCTCCAATCCCTCAAGTTGCTCGTAGTATCCCGCCGGCAGCGTGACGTAGGTTTCCAGCATCTGGCGGCTGTAGCCATACAGCCCGACGTGTCGGAGTACCGGGGATAAGGCCCCTTGCCGCCGCAGCGCTTCCTCATTCCGCATGGCCGGAATGATCTGCTTGGAAAACCACCGCGCGTTGCCATGCGGGTCCACAATCACGCAGGTGCCGCTGAACGGCGTCTCGCGCTTCTGGGTCCGCAGCCGGTCCAGTTCCGGCCAGCTCAACCGCACCGCGGGTGTGACCACCTCGATTGACGGGTCGGTCTCGAAAGCCCGCAGCATGGCGGCAATGAAATCGGGCGGCGTCAGCGGCGCGTCGCCCTGCAGATTGATCACCACGTCGTACGCCAGCGGCAGTTCCCGGAGCGCCGCCAGCGCCCGGTCCGTGCCGCTGGGGCAGGATGTCGGCGTCATCACCCACGGTGCCCCAATCTCCTCGCAATGCGCGCCGATGCGGGCGTCGTCCGTCGCCACCACCACGTCGATGTCGCCGTTGTCCCGCGCCGCGGCGCGGGCGATATTGCACACCCGAGACAGCATTGTTTGCCCGGCGATGCGCGTCAGCGGCTTGCCCGGCAGGCGCGTCGATCCGTAACGGGCGGGGATGATCAGAATGGCTCGCATGTGCGGCGTCCTTTGGGAGGTGAGAAGCGGGCGCGGCCCGTTGTCTGGCGGGGCAGATATGCTACCATAACGGCTTTATCCGCAGTGCGTCCCGGATCGAGGGGTAAACCATGACAGAGGCAACGGACAAGGTGAACGAAACTGCCGCCAACGCGGCACCGGCACATTTCATCCGCGAGATTATCGCCGCAGACCAGCGGTCCGGCAAGCACGACGGACGCGTCGTTACGCGCTTCCCGCCGGAGCCGAACGGCTACCTGCACATCGGTCACGCCAAGTCCATCTGCCTCAATTTCGGCCTCGCGGCGGAGAACGGCGGCTTCTGCCACCTGCGCTTCGATGACACCAACCCCAGCAAGGAAGACGTCGAATACGTCGAGGCGATCAAGGCCGACGTGCGCTGGCTGGGATTCGAGTGGGGCGACCGGCTGTTTTACGCATCCGATTATTTCGCCGAGCTTTACGACTACGCCGTGGAACTCATCCAGGCCGGCAAGGCGTACGTGTGCGACCTCAGCGCCGACGAGGTGCGCGCCTATCGCGGCACCCTGACCGAGCCCGGCAGGGAAAGCCCCTACCGCTCACGCTCGGTCGAGGAAAACCTGGACCTGTTCGCGCGCATGAAGGCGGGCGAGTTTCCCGAAGGCTCGCGGGTGTTACGCGCCAAGATCGACATGGCTTCCGGCAACGTCAACCTGCGCGACCCGACGCTCTACCGCATCCGGCGCGTGCCCCACCACCGCACCGGCGATGCCTGGTGCATCTACCCCATGTACGACTTCACCCACGGCCTGTCCGACGCCTTGGAGGGCATCACGCACTCCATTTGCACCCTGGAGTTCGAGGACCACCGGCCGCTCTACGACTGGTTCCTGGACGTTCTGCAGACGCCGTGCCATCCGCAGCAGATCGAGTTCGCGCGCCTCAATCTCAGCCACACGGTGATGAGCAAGCGCAAGCTTCTGAGCCTGGTGGAGCGCGGCCTGGTGAATGGCTGGGACGACCCGCGCATGCCAACCCTGTCCGGTCTGCGGCGGCGCGGTTACACGCCCGAGGCCATCCGCGCCTTCTGCGAGCGCATCGGCGTGGCCAAGCGCGACAGCACGGCGGACATCGCGCTGCTCGAATACTGCATCCGCGAGGACCTGAACCGCCGGGCGCCGCGCGTCATGGCGGTGCTGCGGCCCCTGCGGCTGGTCATCGACAACTATCCCGAGGGCGAAACGGAAGAGATGGAGGCGGTCAATAACCCCGAGGACACCTCGATGGGCACGCGCAAGGTGCCGTTTTCCAAGGTGCTGTACATCGAGCGCGACGATTTCCGCGAGGAGCCGCCGAAGAAGTTTTTCCGCCTTGCGCCGGGGCGTGAGGTGCGGCTGCGGTACGCCTACTACGTGACCTGCGTGGACGTGGTGAAGGACGAGCAAGGCGAGGTGGTGGAAGTCCACTGCACCTACGACCCGGCCACGCGAGGCGGCGGCTCGCCGGACGGCCGCCGGGTCAAGGCCACGCTGCACTGGGTGTCGGCGGCGCACGCGATTCCTGCCGAGGTGCGGCTGTACGACCATCTCTTCGCCCAGGCCGACCCGGACGACGTACCCGAGGGCGAGAATTTCACCGCCGCGCTGGATCCCCATTCCCTGGAAACGTTGACGTCGTGCCAGGTCGAGCCCAGTCTGGCCGGAACAGAGTCCGGCAGCCGCTACCAGTTCGAGCGCCAGGGGTACTTCTGCGCTGACCCCGATACGACCCCGGACCGCCTGGTCTTCAACCGCACCGTGCCGCTGCGCGATACCTGGGCGAAGATAGCCAAACAATAATTCGTGATTGAGGAGTCCTTCATGACGCAGTCACAGGTGCGTGTCCGCATCGCGCCGAGCCCGACCGGCGCGCCGCACGTCGGCACCGCCTATATCGGGTTGTTCAACTACGTGTTCGCGCGCGTGCACGGCGGGCAGTGCGTCATCCGCATCGAGGACACGGACCAGGCGCGCTCGGAACGGCGCTACGAAGAAGACATCCTGCGCTCCCTGCGCTGGGTCGGCCTGGCGTGGGACGAAGGACCGGACGTCGGTGGCGCTTACGGCCCCTACCGGCAGTCGGAACGCCTGCCCGTCTACCGCGAACACGTGCAGCAGTTGCTCGACAGCGGCGCGGCGTACCGCTGCTGGTGCACGCCGGAACGCCTGGAAGCGGTGCGCCAGCAACAGCGGCAGGACAAGGCGCCGATGCGCTATGACGGGCACTGCCGATACCTCACCGAGGCTGAGGCAAAGGCCCACGGCGACCAGCCCTCGGTGGTGCGTCTCAAGGTGCCGGAAGACGGCAGCACCGTGGTGCACGACGCGTTTCGCGACCCCATTACCATCGAGCACGGACAGATCGACGACCAGGTGCTGCTCAAATCCGACGGCTACCCCACCTACCACTTGGCCAACGTCGTAGATGACCACGTCATGGAAATCTCGCACGTCATCCGCGCCGAAGAGTGGATTTCTTCGACTCCCAAGCACCTCATGTTGTACCACGCCTTCGGCTGGGCGCCGCCGGTGTTCATGCACATGCCGCTGCTGCGCAACGCCGACCGCAGCAAGATCAGCAAGCGCAAGAATCCGGTGTCGCTGCGCTACTACGAGCGTCAGGGTTACCTGCCTGAGGCGCTGCTCAACTTCCTGGCGCTGATGGGGTGGTCGATGCCCGACGAGCGCGAGGTCTTCACGCTGGCCGAGATGATCGAGTCGTTTTCGTTCGACCGCATCAGCCTGGGCGGGCCCGTTTTCGATCTGCAAAAACTGGAATGGCTGAACGGCATGTACATCCGCCAACTCTCGCCCGCGGCTCTGTCGGAGCGGCTCTTGGAAAACGCGCGTGCGAAGTCCCGGCTGTTGGACGACAACGCCTACGTGGACGCCATCACGCCGCTGCTGCAGGAGCGTCTGCGCACGCTGGGCGATTTCCAGGACATGGCGGCGTTCTTCTACGACACGCCGCTGGCCTACGACAAGGCTCTGTTGCTGCCCAAGGGCAGGAACCCGCGCGAGGCCGTCAAGGTGCTGACGGAGGTGGCCGAGGTACTGACGCGACACGCCGGCCCCTGGCAGGACGCGGAGCTGGAAGCCAGCGTGCGCGCGTACGTCGAGGGCGCCAAATGGCCGGGCCGCGACCTGTTCATGACCCTGCGGACCGCGGTAACCGGCCGCACCGCCTCGCCGCCTTTGTTTGCCACCATGCAGGTTCTGGGCAGGGACCTCTGCCTGTCCCGGCTCGAGGACGCCGTGGCCCTGCTGCAAAAATAGGGGCCGGAAGAACAGGCATGAGCACCACCTTCGGCATCACCTTTCTCGGCACCTCCGCCGCCGTTCCCACCGTGAAGCGCAACGTCTCCGCCACCCTGGTGACGTATCGGGATTTGAAGTGGCTGATCGACTGCGGCGAGGGCACACAGCGGCAGATCACGCGGGCGGGCAACGGCTTCAAGAACCTCACGCACGTCTTTCTGAGCCACGAGCACCTGGACCACATCCTCGGCATGGGCGGGCTTCTGGCGACCTTCAACATGCTGCAGCCGGTCAAGCGGCTGGCAGTTTACGGCAATCCTGCGACCCTCGGCCGGGTGCGCCAGATGGCCGGCTTCATCGGCCGCTCGCTGCAGTACGATCTGCAATGGCACGAGATCAGCGAGGGACTGATCTACACGCACCGCCAGCTCGACTGTTATGCCTTCGCAACGAAGCATCGGGTCAAGCGGTCATACGGCTTTGTGTTCCAGGAGAAGCCCCGGCGTCGGTTTCAGCCCGAAGCCGCCGAACGTCTCGGCATTCCCCCCGGACCGGAACGGCGCCGGTTGCTCGCCGGCGAAAGCCTGCGCGGCGCCAACGGGCAGATCGTGCGGCCCGACGACGTGCTGGGGCCGGAAGAGCCCGGCAAGAAGCTCGTTTACGTCAGCGATTCGATGTATTTCGATGGGCTAACAGAGGCGGCGGCCGGTGCCCATTGCCTGATCAGCGAGGCCACCTTTTTGCAGGCGGATGCGGAGTTGGCCGCCGAAGTCGGCCACATGACCGCCGCGCAGGCCGCCAGCGTGGCACGCGACGCTGGCGTGGAGGTGCTGTATTTGAACCATCTGTCGCAGCGTTACGCGCAGGCCGAGCACCTGTTTCTTGAAGAAGCACGGCGGATTTTCCCGAACACGCATCTCGCCAATGATCTGGAGAGCATCACGGTGTAAGAAGCGCAGGCACGTCAGCCGGCGCCGCATACCTTAAACGTAAACCATGTTCCCGGTTTAATCTGTAAAGGATGAGCCACTGCACAACTACTCCGCTAGTTGGCCTCGGAGCGCGGTTGTCATGAGACCGTACGGTGATCATTGCCGTCGGTGGTTCGCAATTGTCCACGAATTCAGCCATGCGGTGCCTGAGTTCCGGCTCCCGTCTTGCGATGCGGACGCAAACTCTCCGCTGCGTACAGGACAGCAGCGGAAGCGCGTGCCGGGCATGGAGGAAACGTGGGGCCGCGAGACCAGCTTCAGTCACCACGCGCATCAACTGATCAACTCGTGAGGCGCACAATCCCGAACATCAGATGACGACACGCACCTGGGCATGGCCGCGCACGCGCAACCGCTGCGACGGCATTCCTGAATTCATCCTTGAGGCGCACCATTGACGCGCTCGACGGTCGAGCGTTCGTGTACGTCTCGTCCGCAGACTCATACAGGACCAACCCACAGGCACGCCGTCCTGCCTCGCCTCTCCTGCCGCAGCGCCTGCTTGCGCGCGCGCCGCTCGCGGGGGTTGACGCCGTCGATGATCGCAACATGACCCAGGGCGCGGCTGTGGGCGCGGATTTCCGGGGCATCGTAGGCGCTGTCCATCAGGTCATACAGGTTGCGGACTCGCTCCGCCGTCAGGGTCGCAGCGGGATGGCGACTTGGCTGTCGTGCAGCGACGCCGAGGTAAGCAGGCAACTGACCGGGATGGCGCCGTCGGCCGCGTCAATATGCAACTTGTAGAGCCGCTCATGACGTCTGATAGCCCTTGGCGTCGCGCTTGACGCCATGTCACAGGCGGTACGTGCAAGTCGGCGAGCATCTCTTCTCCGGCAGGGTCATGTGCGCGGGCGCTCCAGACGGCGCGGCTCCGTGGGGCGCTCCTCGCCCTTGCGGCGGACGCCCGCGCCGCCGCTTCGGCTTGGCCGGCTGCGGCGCCTTCGGGGTTCGGTCTCTCGCGTCCCTTCAATCGCCGTCGAATCGCGTGAATATGGCCTGCCAGACGCTCACCCTGGGTGCGTTTGATCAGCGCCTCGTGCAGGTGCTCGGCAAGGCGCTGTCGGCAAATTCGGCAAAGGCACGTGAAAACGTCGCCTCGCTCGGAATGTGCTTGACGCTACGCCAGCCGCACAACCGGCGCAGGGTGCTGTCGTGGCGCAGACGATCAAGCAACATCCGGTGTGCTAACCAGCGCGAAGACGGCCTTGGCGATGAAGGCGCGGGCTAAGGCCGCGCGGTCGCTTGCGGACAGCCGCGACGCCGGTGCTGGTACTGGCAGCAGCGTTTTCCCCTCCACCCGCACCCATTCGAGCACCATGACGAAGCGCTGATGCGTTCCCTCCCCACGCCCCGATCGTTTTCCTCAAGCTGCGGAACAGCAGCGCTTGAAAGCAGACCATAACTCGATGAGTATCTCAGGCGTAGGCAGTGGGGTCGTTCTCTCCGATTCGTTGTCTTGACACTCAACAGTATCAGAAAGCGCCCCATGTCCCCACACCTACAATCACCACGAGCCTGCCCCGTGCCTTGACACGGGAAAGAAATACTCCACTGCGTACACCAGCAAGTCTGCACAGTGCTCAGAAGAGAGTAGATATAATCTTCGATCATTTCGGCACGAAGCAGTGGTCCTTAGAGAGGCCCACGACGATACGGCCATGCTCAGGTAGAGGCGCTATCACCGGCCGGCGGGGGTTCATACAGGAAGTAAATCCTGTCCACATGGGGAAGTAGCTTCACGTGCCACCAGAACACTTTGTTGGTTCCGCGATGACGCCGGGTACGATCTCTACTAGACCGTGGATGCCTCTTCGTCACGCCATTCTCATCCGAGGTTACGGAATGGAGCCGAGCCGATAGGAAACGCGACATTCACTCACGCGTGGTCCCGGCCGCCATGTCTTCGTAGACCGGCGACTGCCGCCCCATAATCACTAAGGCCACCCAAATGGCGGGTTAGTTCGTCCCGAACGTCAATGTACCGGCGACTGTAGTCTCCAAGTCCTTGCCAGACGTTGTCGGCCCACTCGAGCGCAGGAAAGGCCGAAGGCGCGACACGCTCGAACATCTTCTCATTCGCGTTCTCCAGCGCGATGACAGACCGAAAAAACTCAACATGCTGGGATTCTTCGGCTACGAAGGCGATTTTGACAGTATCGCCAGCCACCGTTACAGGCACCCGCCCACGCGGTACTCCTCCGAGCGACAGCGAAGAACAGCTATTTGCGTGCTGCGAGCAGCAGCGTGTGTGCCCACACTGTGCGACCGCACGCAACCCTCGATTTCGGCATCGTATTCAACGAACTCGGAATCGTCGAACTCAATTGCTCGGTCTAGTACTACATTTGCAATTCCACGTTACGATTCTGGCTCCGTCGGGTAAATGACAAGACCAATCGTGCGCTACCACCCATTGATGCCGACGGCGCCATTTGCTCCATCCTCCCAACACCTGCTTCCATCCACGGGCCGTGCCACAACCCTCAGCACTAAACGCAAAACCCACGCCGTATCTTCGCCACACTCAACACGATCACCAGCCCCTCGACGCTTTGAAGCAGCCCAACAGACTGGCTCACCGACGAGCGTTTTTTTTCCACCACCTGCAGTGGGCGGCCCGCACGCACTCATCAACGCCACGCCCACAGCGACAGGTGACGTGGCTGATACCACCCTCCACTGCGAACCTCATACTCATCTAGTCCCACTTCATCAGCCTTGGGCGGGGCCGCCTCAAACCACACATCCTTTTCAATCACCAACGCCGACCCGCCACCCACCGACACCATCGTCGCCAAGTCGGGCCGCACGGCGCTACACATACACCGCATAGGCCGTCAACTTCCCGTCCGCTTTCAGCTGCGACGCACCGCAAACAGCGGCGTGCGCCAACCCGGGCTGCTGCGCCGTCAACCCACACACTCTCACTTGCCAGTCATAGAACCACTCGGCCCCGTGCTCCCGCACCGCCACTCAGTCGCTGCGCTGCAAGCGCGTCAAGCCCGCAAGCACCGACTGCAACCGAACACGGACGACCCTCAACCAGACACGTTCCTTGCCAGACAAACAAAAACGCCACACATACGCCTTTGCCTGCCTTCCACCACAGACGCAAGCGACGCGCGTCGCCGTAAACGCTGTCCCGCCCCCCCACCCCCACCACCCCGCCCACCCCCCACGCCACCCACCAAGGAGCACCCCGCCCGTCGCCTCGACCAGCCCTCCCCCCTCACACCCCCCCTCGCGGGGCGTCCATTTACCCACGAGCCCTCGCCCCCCCCGCCCGACCCTTGCCCCACCCCCCCGCCCGAAGCTGTGAGGGTCCTCCCACAAGATGCAGTCAACCCCCGAAGCAAAATGCGCTCTCAAGCATCGCCGGTCAACTCAGGTTTGGTGGCAAACTCTGCCTCTGGAGCAATGGCCCGCCCTCTGCATCGCGCAGCATCCTGTCCCCTCCTTCCCCGACGCGGGCCGGTATAGGCACGTCCAGCAAGGTCTGACCCAGGCGACTGGCGTAGCCCACAAACACGCCAATCTGACAGTTTTCGACTTGCCGCCGTGCCGCTGTACTGCCTGGCCCACCCCGGCGGAGCGGTCGCCTTTTTTCAAGAATCCCGTCTCATCGACCACCAGCACCGCGTCGGGGTCGCCCAGGTGTGCCACGACGTAGCACACAGGGCGTCTCGCAGGTCGTCGGCCTGCCACGAAGCCCGTCCGAGCAAGTGCTGGATGCCATAGGGCGTAGCATCGCCGTTGATTTCCGCCAACTGCCAGGCGTTTTTACGTTCTGTGGTGCTGAGCAGTCCTTCGATATAGGCCACGGCGCGTTGCCACGATTCCCGACGGCCAAAGGAGGGACGCAGGCACTGGTCCACCTCATGGAGACAGGCTTGCCAGCCCGTGACAGTCGTCATAGCCTGCCCCGTGCTTGACATGGGGTCGGCCTCGGTTGCGAGCGAGTTGAACGGCTGGCTTGACATCATGGCTCTCCTTCGCTTTGCGTTCAGGGAAAAGACCATGATAACAGCTAAACCGCAACTGTAGTACTAGGCGGTCCAGCTTCGGCACCACCAAGGTGTCACCCTTACGCACCGCGGCCATGGCCTGATCCAGGCCGGGCCGGGCGCGGTTGGTGCCGGTCAGACCCTTGTCCATGTAGATGCGATTCGGTGCAACGCCGAGTTCGGCGAGTGCCTGCCTCTGCGCCGTCAGGTCCTGCTTGTCCGTGGAACAACGGGCGTAGCCGATCAGGGTTGCTGTCATCTGCTGGGGTGTCCGTAAGAGGTAGGTCATCTGATGCTGATGCGACAAGGACAGACACGTGCGACGGAAAAATTCTCACCATCGCGTCGCTGCATAGTCGGCTAAGGTCATGATTGCCTCGCCATGTTCGGTGGACGCCAGCGCATTCACGAATCGAAGGTCCGCAGTGACCACGATCGCGCCGATTTGGTGTGCGAGCGCAAGATAGACGCAATCGTAGACCGGCCGGTCGAGTGCCAGAGCGAGACGAACCGCATCGGCGCAGACCGTCTCGTCGGCGCCCCATCGTACCGGCATCCCTGGTACCGATGCCAGCATGGCGCCCGCGTCGCCGCGCTCGATCTCGCCCAGCCGTGCTTTGCGCCACAGCGCATTGGCAATCTCGGAGGCCATCAGGCGCGGTGCATGCAGGTCCTCGCCCCTGGCAGCCATTTCACGGGCTATGTCCGAATTGTCTTCCGCGATCAGCCATTTGACCGCCACGCTAGCATCGACGACGAGATGCATCATAACTCGCGATGTCCGTGGTCGCGATCCTCACGGATCAGCACCTCCGCCGGCGTATGGGCGCGTCCCTCGGTCTTCTGCCTCAGCCGATCCGACACCGCCAGGAATGAAGCCCGCTTGGCCGCCATGTCGTCCTCGGCGGCACGTTCGAGGATATGGCGCACCTCGCTTTCCAGGGATCGGTTGTTGAGCGAAGCACGACGCTTTAGACGCTTGACCACGTTGTCGTCGAGTTGCCGCACATTGATTGCCGCCATCGCCTTACCTCCTTTCATTTTGATACCAAAATGGTGGCACAATGAGACGGATCAATCAAGAGCGGAGCAGTCGGCTCGAAAGCGAGTGAAGGTTGCTGTCATGGGCTGGAGTGTCCGTAGGAGGTGGGTTCATCGTAACATCGTGTCGCCGCATCGAAGTGCCGTAAAATGGCCCTGATGTGTGTATCATTTACATGGTACGGCTAAATTTGCAAGAGAGGGGCCTTATACGGACACCGGCGAGAGGTAGTAAATGACTTCGAGGAGAGGACCGTCTTTGCAACGGTTGGCGATCCGGGGTTTGGATCAGCCTTGAAACATCACCTTTCCATCTTCAACACGAGTCTGAGGCGTTAAGCCTCGGGTATGCCAACCGCCATGGTCAAAGAGTATGGTGTCGCTTTCGAGCCATAATCAGCCAGGATCGCAAATTTCCCTTGTTGCGGCTTTCGCAACAAAAGGCGGAGCGTGTCATGCCACGTGCCCGCGCCGCCTCGTCCAGCGTGTCGAGAAGCCCCTTGTCAAGGCTCAGATTGACCCGCACGGCCCGGCGGCGGTCAGAAATGTAAGGGATCATCATCAGAACCGCGCCGGCGGCGAGGTCCTCGGCTACTTCCCCGCGGACCGCCTCGATGCCACGGGCCGGGACGATCTCTCTGTCCTCGAAAAAAAGGGCCAGTGCCTCGATCGCGTTCGGGACGATCTCATCGAACGTGTCGGCTGCCGAGAAGCAGCCGGGCAGGTCGGGGAAACGGACCCCGTAGGCGCTGTTGGCATCCTTGTCGATCACGGCAACATAATGCATGGTCCGCGCTCCTCACATCCAGCCGGCCAACTTGGCGATGGCACGGGCCGTTCCCACTGGAAGATCTTTCTTCGGGTGCGGCACGATCACCGTGATCGGCCCCTTGCGGAATTTGTGGTGCGATCCCGACACTTTCACAAGTTCGAAGCCTTCAGCCAGAAGGCGTTTGACGATCGCCCTGCTGTTTCGTTCCATGCGCAATTATATACACACGGATTCGTCGTATCCACAGATAGACCCGGATTCGACAAACCCATTCAACTGTCATACCATGTCCGACAACCGCCGACCCATACAGAGGACTTGCCGCATGACGACAGAACGATTGAGCTTACGAATCGACGCCAATCTCAAGAAGAACCTTGAACAGGAAGCAAGGCGCGATGAGCGTTCTGCATCCTACCTTGCCGTCAAGGCGATCGAGGCCATGCTGCGCGACCGGGCCGAGAAACGAGCCGCGATCCGCGCGGCTGTCTCGGAAGCCGACGGGGGTGCCTTCATCTCACAGGAGGCGATGGACGCCTGGGTTTCTTCCTGGGGGCGAGGACTCGGAATTTCCGCCGCCCGAACCCGATGTTCGAATCGCTTCGCAGTGACCGATGAAGCTTGTCTTCTTGCCGTCCACAGTTTCGGATTTGCTGTGGATGCGCACCTACTACGCTCACATCTTCCCGGATGGCGCGAAGCGCGCTGCCGCCCAGTATGGCAGGACCTGCGGCGTTATCCGTGAAAATCCGCTGGTGGGCCGTCCAGTCGAAGAGATGGAGGGTGTGCGAGAATTCTCGATCCCGTGCACGCCGTTCTCTTTCATCTACCGAGTCGTTGATGACCGAATCGAAGTATTACGTGTCTGGGATCAGCGTGGTGACCGTTCAAGGCTTGCCTGATCGGCAGCAAGGGCAAAGTTAACAGAATGCCGCTTATCGGAAGTAGAGGAAACGAAAGCGAGTCAGATTGCTGAGCCGGGCGCTGTCTGATTGCGCGACACCTTTTGATGCTTCCCTTAGTACTACAGTTGTAATTCCATATCATGAGTCTGGCGTCGCTGGTAATGACAACACCGGGCTAGCCATTGATGGCGCCGCCGCCACCTGCACCAAGCCAACACGTGTCCGACCCCATGCCACACCAGCACCACCAAACGCCAGAGCAAACGTCGTATCTCCGCCACACTCAGAACCTGACCCTCGACCGAACCAACGGCCTGACCCGCGCCTGACGCGGCGACCACACCAAGCCCCGCGACGCTTTGAAGCCCAACAGACTGCTCAGCGACGCGCGTTTTTTTTCCACCACCCACCACGTCCGCCGCACGCACCGCACTCAACAACGCCAACGACCACATCGACAAGGTGACGTGACGGTACCAGCCCGTCCAACTACGAACTTCGTACTCATCGAGACCCACGTCATTCTTAGCCGACTCAAAACACGTCTCGATGCACCAGCGTCGGCCCGCCACCGATACCAGCGTCGCCATGTCCGTCCCGCACCGCGCGTACACCCTATAGGGCGTCAACTTGCGCTCTGCTCTCAGGCTGCGCCGCACCAGCAAGCAGCGGCACCAGCCCGCCGCCACCACCGGCGCCGACAGCCGCACACACTGCCAATCGTAAAGCCTCGGACCCTTGCTGCCCAAACCCGCGCTCAGCCGTTGCCATGCACCCTCAGCAAGCCCCGCCAGCACCGACTGCACCGAGCCCTGACGACCCCCCTCCAACTCGACACGTTCCTTGCCCGACACCGACAACACATACGCCTTTTCCTGACCTTCCAACCACCAACGCAAGCGACGCGCGTCGCCGTAGACACTGTCGCCCACCACCCACGACGCAGGCACCCCCGAAGCAAAGGCACGCCCCAGCATCGCTTGGGCCAACTCAGGCTTGGTGGCAAAGCCTGTCTGCGCAGCAATGCCCGCCCGCTGGCGCCGCCCAGCGTCCTTTGTCCACGACGCCGGCAGGTATAAGGCGCGATCCATAAGGGTCTGGCCCAGGCGGCTGGCGTAGGCCAAAAACACCCCTATCTGGCAGTTCTCAACTTTCCCTGCCGTGCCGCTGTACTGCCTGGCTACCCCGGCGGACTGGTCGCCTTTTTTCAAAAATCCCGTCTCATCCACCACCAGCACGGCGTCGGGGTCGCCGAGGTGCGCCACCACGTAGGCATACAGGGCGTCCCCGGAGTTGGTCGGGCTGCCACGAAGCGCGTCCAAGCAGGTGCTGGATGCCGTAGGGCGTGGCGTCGCCGTTGACTTCTGCCAGTTGCCAGGCGTTCTTACGTTCCGTGCTACTGAGAAGACCTTCAATATAGGCCACGGCGCGTTGCCACGATTGCCGCCGGGCAAAGGAGGGCCGCAGGTACTGTGCCACCTCATGGAGATAGGCTTGCCAGCCCGTGACAGTCGTCAACTCAGCCTCGGTGGCGGTCGGGTCGAAACGTTGCGTTGCCATCATGGCTCCTCCGCTTTGGAATCAGGAAAAAGACCATGATAACATCCAAGCTACAACTGTAGTACTAGCGAGGTCGGTTCCCGATGCCCGGCACATTGCTGATCAACTGCAGGCCAAGGGGATGAAGCTCGCCCTGGGCCGAAACATCCATGACCCCAGCGACCCGATGGGCAAGATATTCTTCAATATCCCTAGCCACCTTTGCCGAGTTCGAGGCCGATCTCATTCGGATGCGGACGCGTGAAGGGATGGCCATCGCCCGGGGCAAGGGCAAGTTGCGCGGCAAACAGCCCAAGCTCTCCGAAAAGCAGCAGCGGGAACTCTGCCGCATGCACGCCACCGGCGACTATTCCATAGGCGACCTGGCCGAGGTCTTCGCTGTTTCGAGACCCACCGTCTACAAGACGCTCAGCCGAGCGGCAACTCCCACATGAATCGATCTCCCCTGGATGCCATGTATTAGCTTTGAACATCACATTTGTGGGCATCTCCGGGAGAACGGGGGATGTCTTGAAAAAGGTCGAAGGTACCCTCCCTGAATTGTTCCCACATCAGGCCGGCTTCGGAGGCCGTTTCTATCTGCCGGCTGGGATCATTCAGATCCGCGCTTTCCGACCCGATTCCATTCCTGCCGCGTCCCCACCAACCTCACCACTCCAGACGCCCGTAACGTCTACCTGTATCGCCACGGTTGTTTTCATTTATCGTGCTGAAATTTCTATCCTCTCTGCCTTCCCTATGGGGATAATCTCTACGCTGCCATTTTGAATACGGACAAAGATATAGCGCGTGTTTGCACCAATAAACGTTGAATTCTCATGAGTAAAATTTTGGGACCCTGTTTCAATTTCAAAATTTGTTCCAGAGTTCCCTTTCTTTATATCTGCAACGCGTATGCGTGCACTTATGTATAGACTCGATAAGAACAAAACAAAAAATATCAAAAGAAAAAACACATATTGAAAATTACTAAAGTACCTCATAATGAGGCGCTGGACACGGGTTTGAACGAGAGCGAGTAAACAAATAGGAACGACGAGCCTGATATAGAATTCCATTATTATACCCATATGAGCCACTTGCAGAATTGCGTGTACGAGTGGGATTTTCTTTCTCCGTGTCAAGCACGGGGCAGGCTCTGGGGCTGATTGGTGGACATTGGGGCCGCTTTCTGATTCTGTTGAGTTGTCAAACAACCGAATCAGGAGGAACGACCCCAATGGCCTTACGCGAGATACTATCGAGTTACTGGTCTTGCTTTCAAGCGCTGCTGTTCCCGCAGCTTGAGGAAACGATCGGGGCGCTGGGGGAACGCCATCAGCGCTTCGTCATGGTGCTCGAATGGGTGCGGGTGGAAACGCTTGCTACCGTACCAGCACCGGCGTCGCGCTGTCCGCCAAGTGACCGCGCGGCCTTAGCCCGCGCCTTCATCGCCAGGCCGTCTTCGCGCTGGTTAGCACCCGGATGTTGCTTGATCGTCTGCGCCACGACAGCACCCTGCGCGTTGTGCGGCTGGCGTAGCGTCAGCACATTCCGAGCGAGGCGACGTTTTCACGTGCCTTTGCCGAATGCCGACAGCGCCTTGCCGAGCCACCTGCACGAGGCGCTGATCAAACGCACCCAGGGTGAGCGTCTGGCAGCCATATTTCCACGCGATTCGACGGCGATTGAAGGGCGCGAGAGACCGACCCCGAAGGCGTCGCAGCGGCAAGCGAAGCGGCGGCGCGGGCGTCGCGCAAGGGCGAGAGCGCCCACGGAGCAGCGCGCCGTCTGGAGCGCCAGCGCAACATGACCCTGCCGGAGATGCTCGCCGACTTGCCGTACGCTGTGACATTGGCGTCAAGCGCGACGCCAAGGACTATCAGACGTCATGGAGCGGCTACAGCGGCTACAGTTGCCTATCGACGCGGCCGACGGCGTCATCCCGGTCAGTTGCATGACTTACCTCGGCGTCGCTGCACGACAGCAGTCGCATCCGCTGGCGACCACTGACGGCGGAGACGCGTCGAACTGTTGTCTGGGACACCTGATGGACCAGCTAGCGCTACACGATTTCCTTTGCCCCGGAAATCCGCGGCCACAGCCGCCGCCTGGGTCATGTTGCGATCATCGACTCGTCAACCCCCGCAGCGGCGCGCGCAAGCAGGCGCTGCGGCAGGAGAGAGGCAGGCACGGCGTGCCTGTGGGTTGGTCCTGTCTGAGGAGAGACGTTACCACGACGTCGACCGTCGAGCGCGTCATGGTCGCCTCAAGGATGAATTCGGAGGTCGCAGACGTGCAGGTGCGCGGCCTGCAAGGTGCTGTGTCATCTGATGTTCGGGATTGTGGCGCTCACGGTTGATCAGGTGATGCGATTGGTGACTGTGAAGCTGGTCTCGCGGCCCGTTTCCCTCCATCCCGGCACGCGCTGCTGTCCTGTACGCAGGGGGAGAGTTGGCGTCCGCCATCGCAAGACGGGAGCCGAACTCGGCACCGCCCATGGCTGAATTCGTGGCAATTGGAACACGACGGCAATGATTCACCGTACGGTCTCATGACAACCGCTCCGAGGCCAAACTAGCGGAG
This sequence comes from Geodia barretti, assembly GCA_030341885.1. Classification (NCBI taxonomy): domain Eukaryota; kingdom Metazoa; phylum Porifera; class Demospongiae; order Tetractinellida; family Geodiidae; genus Geodia; species Geodia barretti. Next base: position 70,270 of record CASHTH010003677.1, read on the forward strand.
TTTTGCAAGTGGCTCGGATTAGTGGGGATTATATTTGCCTATTGGAGATGCAAAACGGCAGACGAAAACTTCAAACAAGATCGCTACAGGATAGGATCGGAATTGCTTGACATGCATGGACCATACGCTGCTCGTGTTGCAGGTGCCGCTACACTTGCCGCTTTGGCGAAAAAAGATCCAAGTCAATACGATGCCAGAGTCATGAAGGCCTTTGAAGCCTACCTTGCCTTTCCGCCGGTATATGGCGGTCAGATAGGAGGTCATCAGAAAGGGAAGGTAGATTATAAGAGTAGAGATACTGAGGAAGTCGTGAGGGCGATCAATGCTCGTACCCGAAGACAGCGAAAGCGATACCGTGTTGTTCTGCCCCAATTTTCGCCCTTTATTGTGACGCGCAATGGTGACGTAAAAGGCAATCCAAAACATCCTGACTACCAAGAATGGGAGAAAGTCGAGGGACAAGCGCCAACGTACTGCACCCTAAAGCGCCCGTCTTGGAGATTTAAGAGCGAAGGCGGCGGGCGCTCTCGTTACAAATGGGTATCAATGCGAATCACAAGGCCAACATAACCTCCTGATGCGAAGTTGAGAATGGACCGGAGATGCACACGATGTCACGAAAGAAGAAAGAGTTGTCGCAGTACGCCGGCAGTCTGATGCTGCACAGATTGCCCAGGGGAATAAATGCTGCGCGCCGCAATGCGCGTTCGCCTGGCTTGAAGACGCCAAAGTTACTATCGAAACAGCACGTTACCCATCAGCGACTGCCCTAGCCTTTTATTATTGTC
>CASHTH010003678.1:0-27599 GCA_030341885.1 Geodia barretti
GGGCAAGCAATAACTTCTTCTACTGTGGCGTAGGCTCCGGCGCCAATAAACTTGCCCGTCAAACGAACGTTAGAGAGAAGGTAGGGCGTGAGACCAGGATAGTTCTGAATGGGGTCTTCATCCATTGTGGCTAGTTTGTTTCGAGGGAATCTGCTGCTGTAACGGAGGAAAGTATTTTAGCAAGCGGTTGGACGCGTCACGCGGCAGATATATGGCAAGCGTGACTGACTATTTCCGGCCTGAGTCTTGCGGGGGTCGGGTTATGTTAGTGTGCTGGGTGTGCTGTCTGACCCATGATATAACCCTCGGCGCGCATGCGCAGCAAGGGTTACCGGTAGTTAGTTGTCGTCCTGAGTCTTGCGGGGGTCGGGTTATGTTAGTGTGCTGGGTGTGCTGTCTGACCCATGATATAACCCTCGGCGCGCATGCGCAGCAAGGGTTACCGGTAGTTAGTTGTCGTCCTGAGTCTTGCGGGGGTCGGGTTATGTTAGTGTGCTGGGTGTGCTGTCTGACCCATGATATAACCCTCGGCGCGCATGCGCAGCAAGGGTTACCGGTAGTTAGTTGTCGTGTGTGTCTGTCAGTCTGTCTATTGTTTTTTCTTCTTCTATTTTGAATTTATAATCATACAAAATAGCCTGTCTGTCCGTTACCTAACATCTAAACATCACACTTCACGAGCCATGAATCGCTCCACAAACAATAGCTACCAGGTATTCAGTATCGGGTATAGGTCGAAAAGATGTGGAAATTTGGCAAGCAATGCCTAAACTCAGGAATTTACTCTGATTTTGAAATAGAATATGCAGTGGTTAGTAGCACATCTATCCTCAGATTCCTCACTGTTTTGTTCTAAAATGTCCTCATTCTTCTTCTAAGGTTCTTCCTGGAACAATACATAGCACCGTGGTAGGATTTTCAGCATGTGCCTCATGCAATGCAAGGGCCATTGAAGTAACTTGGTCTGCCAAATTTTGCCACATCTCTGGCAAGGGTATTCAAGCAGGTAAACCCTTCTGTGTCAACTGTTTTTTTAGGATATTTGGGTTGCACAGATTAGCTACTATAATATAGGAAAAGTAAAACTCAGGCAAAATCTACTGGGAAACACACTAAGCACCCTGCCACAACTCTCTATAAAGAGGCTGGTCCCTCCCTTTCCCTCCAAGTAAATTAAAGGAAGGTCATTCATATCTCACTATCATATCTCACTATCATAGCTCTGGTCAACGGTAGCTAACTAAAATACGTATTTTGAAGATCTATGAGTGACTAGGTATTGTAGTACAAAACTACCTTGTTTGCAAACATGTTCATTCCAATGTGAAGTAGCGTTACTTAGAAACATAACATTGGCTCATTAACACCCAGGAAACCGCACTCCGATTTACTGCTGATTGTAAATTCAACAATAAAGCTCACTCTGTGCACAAGCACCTTGTTTGCAAACATGCTCATTCCAATGTGAAGTAGTGTTACTTAGAAACACAAAATAGGATCAATAATGATACTATACTTTCTAAACACCCAGGTAACTGCTCTCAGATTTACTGCTGATTGTAAATTCAACAATAAAGCTCACTGTTTGCTCAAGCACACCGAAGTTTTAACCTTCCCTGGAGATATTCTTACACTGGAAAGTATACTATATTTTAATGATGAGGCAAGAGACATCACTAAAAATACAACAATTATTAACCCTCGGCGCGCATGTGCAGCGAGGGTTGGTTTGTAAGTGTGTCTCTCTGTCTGTCTGTCTGTACTAGCGGGAGACTGCAGGTAAATTCAGCCATCCATTAGCTGTACCGCGCATGTGCAGTTCGCCGAGCGTTTGCACTTTGTGCTTTTCATTTTGGTAGCACTTATGCAAACGCTTTCAACCGCGTTCGGACGTGGCTAGACCTTGAAAAATTATGCTTTTATTTTTGCCTATTAATCTATTCCCTTATGCTTATCAGTCATGTCCATTATGCTAGCCTATTATTCAACACGTTCGTAGTACACAAGAAACATTTTCTATTGTACTGAAGCATAACAGCAGCAGATAATATCGGAGATGATCGCTGCTGTTGACTAAAAGCAAACGTTCTCTACATTTGCTATGAACAGAGGCCTACATGTTGTTATCACGCGGAGAAGGGTTCGAGGCCTGCCTATTATTCTCACTAGTGTCAAGATTTTTTGCCTATTATCTATTGCTTTTCAATGCTTATTATTCCAACAATTATGCTAGCATTTGTCAAGGCTTATAGGTGTGGCTCAATGTTACAACTACAGGCAGTTGGGTCATGGAAAAAGTATAGTACCATCCATTGAGTTCACGGTGGATGATAATATGAATGTCTTCAAACAGCTGCTATAGCTTGTTAGCTACCATCTGGTCTGGAGGTGTGACTTGGGGATTCATTGCTAAAGTGCAAATCCTTGGCACCTTTCTGAAGCTACATTTTAGCAATGGCTAGGGTACATAATTATTTGCTAGCTAGTTGTAGCTAAACATAAAAAAGACTTGTAGCATGATGAGCATCTGTAACTATGGCACTTCTTTTGTCACCTGTTCCAGGTACTATGACTTCATTCAAAAAGGTGTGAGAATGTAATAATTGACATTCCAGACGAAGAAGATTGAGACAGAGTTAAATCATGATGATGATTTCATGACTCATGATTGTCTTTTTAAAGATTGTGCACTGTTGTAGATTGGACCGGTGTGTGCTATTCTTGTACCCACACCCCGCCCTTTGAAGAGGAAAAGTGGCTGGGGACAATATATACTTGGTTGTGCCAAATTAGCAGCCTTGTGATTATTACATATCTGCATTGCAATGTGCAGGTATCTTAAGTACTTGCTACTTTGATGTAATCTAACCTTTGATGAAACGTGTCTGCAGTGCTGCAATTGTAAAAGAAATCAGTATGACTAATCCACTCTCTTTCAGTTATAGCTACCTTTTTTGGGGGCAGCAAGAGCAGGAGCCTTTTTGTGCTTTTTCGCTGGAGGGGCAGCAGTGGCAACATTGTAGTGGTCGGGGGCTGCATGTGGGAAACAAAATTTAGGTTTGTCTATATACGATCAGATAAACCTATACTCCTTCAAAGAAACGTTCTGCCATGATAAAAGGTATTTTACTATTTCATGCACAATAATGTAATATGTTATTCCAAGAATTTTCACTCTTAGAGTCTCTATTAATGCATTATGTAACAATGCCTCACCAGGTACAGCGCTCAGTTGAGGGGATGGGTTTAACTTGACATTATCAACAGCAGTAGTGTCTGCTGCAGACTCTGTGTCTGAAATGATGGAGTAATGACCCATAAGACAGATGAATTGGCAGATGGTGACATACCAGTAGTCTCAGGTGCCACATAACATGTTGAGGTAGAGTCAGGGAATGAGCTGCTTCTAGTTTCCTAGCTAGTGCTGTTAGGCAACTGAGGGACTCCTGAGAGCATTTACAATGGCTCTCCAATTCGGTCCTGTGGCTCTGCTTGCTTCAGAAACTCAATGATATATGAGTAGGCGATCTTGTGGTTTTTGAACTGTGCGTGAATGGCCTCACCTTTGGGCTGTCGGCAGCAGAAACAGACCCACCAACGGAAATGACTTAGTATTTGTCCTCATTCAGCCACTACGTCTGTATGCGATCGTCTGCGTCAGAGTAGCTGGGTGCGATGAGCATTTGCGTAAAATACCATCTTACGAAGCTGTACTAAACATACCTTCAGCCAACTACTAACCGATTCGCTGATGCCCGCGAGTGCACAGTGGGTGCCTGTGTATACTGGTGAGTCGAAGGTCGAGCCGTCCTGCAATGACCGCGCTGTCGCGTTTCGATGCGCCCGTGTTGGACCACCCCTCGCGCCCTCTCTCGCGCTTTTTTTAGCGCATGCGTATATAGTTACTAAACCCGGCTCGCTCGCTCGCAACGCGCCTCGTGCTGCGCGGCCAGCATGCGTGCACTGGTCGTTGATTTTATGTTATTAGGACTATAATATCTATCGACGCCCACGCAATGTCGGGCGAATATTTGACGCTTTGCTAGAGTCTCAATGGTGTCGCCGTCTAAGTTGGTTTCTCTACCTGTGTCTCGGTGCGTTGGACAAGACGGGCCGCGCACACGCCGAAAGGCCCGCCGCCGTATGAAAGGAACGCCAAGCGTAACAAATTATATTTTCGGTCTGCCAAGAATGGATAGGAAATGACTCTGATTTACCTAATATATGCCATGAATCGATGTCAGAACTCAATGCTTTGAACCTGTTTCAGCAATAGGTAATAATACCCCTGTCTTGTCTCATTGCAATTTTCTGTATTATAACCGCATGGCTAAGCGTAAGAAGACCCTTCACTTGGGGGAGGGCAGTTGCTTGGCGAATGGAGGTATGAAATTAGTCGCTACAAAACGTGCTCATGATAGGTCAGGACTGCAACGTCAGAATCTGGAGTGATCTCAAGTCACTCGTCGGCTAAGCTCACCCAGATCCTTGCTTGCATACAAGGAGAAAACATTAATTTGTTCCTCTTCTCATCTACCGTCCCATTCCTATGCTTTTCCCTTTCAGTTATACAAATTGTAAGCAAACAGGTGTTCAAAGCACCTGTTACAAAAACCAACTTGAGTCTCACAACATTTCACGATATTGATGGGAATTAATCAAGCGGTCCGGGAGAAGTTCACCATTCATTCTGTTACCAAACAGTGGGATTCCCGCCACAAACCACTTGAAACAGGCAGAGCATCTGCGTCGCAAGTGTAAAACCTTGGTGTCCAGCATGTGCACCAACCACCCTGCCATCAAGATGTGCGGTAGTGGTGAACAGACACCGAGAAGCACCATCAACATTAGAGACTGTACACTAGGTGCAATGTTCCACAGGGAGATGATCATGGCAAACCCAGCCAACCACATGCAGTGAAATGTGAGGGAGAGGTTGGCAGTCGACGATTGCAAGGACGTAAATATGCGCACAGAACGGAAGCTACTGCCATGGCAGCTGACAAGCCCAAAAGCACATAGGAGCTGTCATGGGTAATCACATATTGTAGGCAGGAAGACATGGTGTACATCAGTACAAGGCAGCCCACTAGTCCAGGTACTATCCTGAAATCACGTGTTCCATTGCATCCGTTCTTGAATGGCCCTTGAAAAGTCTCAATGAAAGTGTTCAGGCCAATCTGGCATCTTTGCGAGAAACACTTTTCAAGCTTTGCTCTGAATATTTTGATAGGATAGAGGAGAACAAGGAAGGACGGTACGACTCCGAGAAAGAAAAGCAGACTCATCACAATTACAAAATAGACAACCATTTCATTGCTGTATACGTGCAACTTAGGATGCATAACCAGCACGTTATGCTTAACGATACCACCAAATGGATCATACAAGTTTGTTACTTGAAAAAACTGTATAGTTGTAGTGAGAAGTGGAGAAAGCAAGCATGTAGAGAGAAGCATAGGCATGAACGAGGGAGTCAGTGGCACTCCAGTTACGGACAAGAGCGAAACAACGATGAAATGGCATCCAGCACCTCCAACTGCAGCAACGTGCTTGAAGTTCAATGACAAAGTAAGTTGTAACAGCCAGCAGCAAGGGGGTAAGAACAGATATAAAGTTCAGGAGCATTACGTCTCTCACCTTTAGCTGTGGACTAATGCAAAAAGGGCGCAGAATATGTGCTATGTGAAACACATCTAAGCTCCAAATAGAAGACAAGACAAACGATGAATACTCTAGCGATTTCAAAGGCTGTTGAAGATGGAGTCTGTCGTCCTCTCTTACAATGAACACATACAGTTGGCAGAATATCATGTAGCCTATTAGAGGTCCTTGGGAAAGGTCAATACGAAAAGTCATGATGAGCCCAAACCACAGTGCGACGGGTACAATCTTTGATAGAAGATATAGCATCAGAGCGAGAGGCACAGACAAGTCACATTTTGAGCATGTGGGATGGTAGGCATTAGGACCATGATCAGGGAGACAATCTTGGCACAGAAACCCTTTTCGGTTATTTGGATGGCATAGCCTGTCATTTAATTCTGTTTCATTGCTCGTGTTCGGCAGCTGGTAATAGCTTCTGAACTCTTCCGAGACAACACCAGAATCCAAGAAAACAAACCAACTCTCACCAATGATGGGAGCAGAAGGAACGTCTGGGTCACTCGTGTTCATAGTCCCAAGCAAAAAGTTATCTCTCAAGAATAACTGACCATTCCGACAGAAAATAAGACGATTCCAGTCGCGTCCACAGATGCACTCGGTGCTATTACGAGAGGGTCGGTAGTACCAAAGAGGACAACCAGAGATGTTGCGGTGTTCCTCAGCAGCAGTAGAGAAAGCACTGAGTACCAGCAGTTGCAGGATGACAGTCTTCATTGTGACAGCTACTCTGAAACGGAGTCAACTGTTGTGCTTATAAAACTACCTAAAATTTATGTAGGCATCCTTGGGGCTGTGGTAATGTTAACATTGTGAAGAAAACATCAGCATAGCTATCTAAAAAGACCATAACAAACACACCCAAAATCGCTGGTCCCGGCCATGACTTGCCGTTCTCCACAACTGCTGAGCATCCCCATTCAGCTGATATCAGAATTAAGGGGTTGCACACCCAAAACTGGTTATTTGTTTATACTCTTTAATGGGAATGATATTGAGCATGGGGTGACATTTCGTCCATTCGGAAGACAACTGCCACGCCTCCTTTTTTCAAGGACATGACTTGCTGTGACCTATGGCTCTGGAACTTGCAATAGCTAGCTACCCACTTAGCAATGACATTGACATTTTTACACACACACACACACAGACAGACCAACTGCAATAACCCTCGCTGCGCGCTTAGCTGTCATGTGTGGCCCACTTCTTCCATTCACTAACCACACACACACACAAAGACACAGTCCAATTACAAAGTTGATGTTTCACTCAAGGCATTCTCTAATTTATGCATTATTGGGAACTGAGCCCAGCAGAAGCAGTGGTCACAGCAGGAGTAGTGTGTGTAGTGTGTAGCTTCACTGCTGGACTGTTGGTGTTCAATGTCATGGTCACTGTCATAGGAAGGGGAAGAGAGGCCAGACTGAGATACCTCCTGTTTATGAGGACATTCCCTTGGAGAAGACACCTCCCATTGAACTCACACAAACATGTTTCTTTTTACACAGTCTATTCCAAAAACCGATAAGCAATCACAAATAGAGCACACAGAGGATCAAGCAGGTTCATATGTTCGGAGTTTGTGTCCATAAGCAGGGTTGTGTTGTGTGGTGGTGGGTAGAGAGTGAGAGACTCCATAAGCCACGTTCTCACTGGTGTCTGGACCAGTGGGTGTCACCACATCACTCACTGTCTCATACACCACTGCTGGAGGTCGAGACTCAGAAACAACACTGTGTGTGTTGAGGGAGGAGTATGATAAAGTAACTGAGAGTGAAAGTTACTGTAAACATGTATGTTTTGCCTTCTCTACAAGAAATGTATATCTTTAACCTTGGATTTGCAAACTGGAGCATATTCGCTAAAGGCCAACATCTACACAGCACGAGCTTGTTGCGTGAGACAAAATTCTCATGCAACTTCACTCTATGGGTATGATGGGTTCATGAAACATGTTGCAAATAGCCTGAAACATGTTGCCTGGACCCATCATACCTGTACATTGAAGTTCCATGTCACACGCAACAAAGTGTGTGGCCTTTTAAGCCATACACAGATTTAGTGGCTCAAATGCAAGTGTGACAGGTGACAGAGTCTTATTATTAACTAACTGTGGTCTATATATCTGTTGAGTTGCAAGCTATGGTCTTGGGATGGATTTAAGGGGGAAAAAGAGTGTTATTCTCTTGCGACAACAATATACGTAAATGAGTACAGTATGACACACAGACATACTTTGTTGCACTCAGCTCTGTGTCTCTGTTGGAGGTTCCTACAGGGTGCATGGTCATGTCAAACAATGTAGGTTCATTATACCATACCTTTGGAAGCTCTCTTCCTCATGATAACTAAACAGCACAGTGACTGTCCCGACTATTCCCGGAAATAAGTCCAACTACCACTCCTCCAGCCACACCTACACCAACTGCCGTGTATGAGGTCGATGAACACTCCTCCACAACCGGGCATGTGAATTCACACCCATCTGTGAGAAATCACAAGTTGCTAATTCTTCGTTATACACCAGTATGTAGGAGGTGCTGTGTCGTTGCCAAGTATAGTGCACCAAAACATGACCACTTCCTATATCATCCTTGTGCATTTGGTTTTACAGCCCTCATGACATCTGAATCTGCAGTCGGTTTAACAGCCTCAGTCACACCCAAATCACCTAAAAATTGTACACACAATCTCACATCGCACTCTATCACTCGACAAACCAGGGGTTGGGGTTGGGGTTGGAGTTGTTTCACTTGCAGTTATACAGCTTTTTCTGTCAACTACAGAGTGGGGTCATTGTTAACACTTTGTAACATACTAAGTCTTACCGAGGGAGTGTGTAGTGGTTTTGTTACAGACAGCACTAGAGAATGTCACAGCAATTTCCACTGGTCCAGTCTCAGAGTAGTCTAATGTCAGTAGATGAGAGTCTTCAGAACTACCTCTCTCATAGTGTCTGGCTCCACTGCTGTGGATCCCACGCCAACTGATGGTTGTGGTGACTGATGTCATGTTATGGCTGCTCTGAATGTAATATATAGTCATTCCTGTATAACTATGCTTCCATTATCATTCACTAACCTTCCAGGTGACATTGACCTGACCACATTCCTCTTCAACAGCTCTTACATTCTCTGGAATTGGCAAACCTGTTAAAGAGGGTGTTTTATTTAGCTAACAAATGACTCAGATGCTTACAGCAGTCAGTGGCAATGTGTCCGTTGTAGATAAAACTATCATTGACACGAGTCACACCATGGACAGTGAAGTTATAGTCATTGACATTGCCATCACCGAGATCAATACTGCAGTTTCTTTCACTAGCATCACTGGTGGCATTACACAATACATTCCTCTCTCCACTGACAGCAGTGACCACATAATAGTCCACACATTCTCCACCATACACTGGAGACTGGAAACTGACCACAGCTGATGAGGAGTCACACACCACTGACAGACTAGTGGGAGGGGAGGCTGGACCTTTGCGCACAATAATTATTTGATCACAGGAAAAATTTCAGACATAGCCAAAGTACGTACCTGCTATACATATTATGGTAGTGTTAGTCAATCTCAGTCTACTCATTTGAACAATGTAAACACCCTCACAAGTGATGTCAGTCTCATTCAAATTCAAGTTGCTAACGTGTAGAACTGATGTATAGTTGCTTAGATTTCTTAGAAAACGTATTTGGAAGCCACCTTCCTCAGTATAAAGAGTGTCCTCATCGTTTATTGCAGACAATCCAGTCCTATTGATTGTAACCGTTCGCCATGCAACTCCTACTCCAGAGGTCACCTCGCATCTATAATCCTCCTTGGGGCACAGGCAGCGTTTTGATGGGAGTAGTAGCGGCAGGTTATCTGAAAAACGTGATAGTCCGATGTGGGATAAGCCTTGTCATCGTATCACTACAGCTAGCTTACCAGTCCCAGAGATGATAGGTACTGTGAGAACTGCCTGCGAAAAAAACACTAGCCAAACTTTGCAGCGGACCATCACTATTCGCTCACGCTGAGAGCGAGAGGGCATGCATCCGGCGGCCGAGGCGTGTCTTATTCTAGTTCTGCCGCGCATTAACGGTTGCGCGTGCGCAAAATGTAACAAAATCGCGTGCGCGCAGTTACTACGATACCATATCTATATCCAAAGGTGTCCAGCTCTGTGTGTCTTTGCTGTGTAATGACCCCTTGTTTCTTCCTCTTTGGTGCTTCAACCCATCCCTATATCCTCCTTCATTTTTGAATGCGTTTACAGCTAGGCAGTGACTGTGAAAAAGGTGGCCTCAAATTCTGTAAGCAAGTGGGTGCAGGACAGGCAAATTCATACTGAATACATTGACAATAGCTGGAGGGTTCAGTGCAAATAATATTAGGAATGGGCACACGCACATAATGCATTGCGTCTGCAAGCCAAACAGACAGGCAAAGACGGCCACACTTCATGACGTTTGTCGTGGTCAAACACACGCCCATAGTGCCGCCATTAAACTGCACACGCGCACGCGCAGAATGAGACACGCTCGCTCGTGATGGTCCGCTGCAAAGTTTGGCTAGTGTTTTTTTCGCAGGCAGTTCTCACAGTACCTATCATCTCTGGGACTGGTAAGCTAGCTTAGTGATACATGATATATACACATCCCTGACTTCACGTTTTCAGATAACCTACCGCTACTACTCCCATCAAAACGCTGCCTGTGCCCCAAGGAGGATTATAGATGCGAGGTGACCTCGGAGTAGGAGTTGCATGGCGAACGGCTACAATCAATAGGACTGCGATGTCGTCAACAAACGATGATGGACACTCTTTATACTGAGGAAGGTGGCTTCCAAATACGTTTTGTAAGAAATCTAGCAACTATACATCAGTTCTACACGTTAGCAACTTGAATTGAATGAGACTGACATACTTGTGAGGGTGTTTACGTTTGTTCAAATGAGTATCTGAGATTGCTAACACTACCAAAATATGTATAGCAGGTACGTACTTTGGCTATGTCTGACATTTTCCTGTGATCAATATTATTGTGCGCAAGGTCCAGCTCCCCTCCCACTAGTCTGTCAGTGGTGTGTGATCCTCATCAGCTGTGTGTAAGTTTCCAGTCTCCAGTGTATGGTGAGAATGTTGTCAACTATTATGTGGTCACTGCTGTCAGTGAAGAGGGAATGCCTCGTGTAATGTGACCAGTATGGTAGTGAAATAACTGTAGTATTTATCTGGGATGGCAATGTGAATGACTATACTTCACTGTCCATGGTGTGACTCGTGTCAATGATAGTTTATCTACAATGGAGAAACTGCCACTGACTGCTGTAAGTATCTGAGTCAAAGTTGACTGAAAACAACAACAATCTTTTTACAGTGTTGCCATCTTTCCAGAGAATGTAAGAGCTGTCGGAGGAGGAATGCTAGTCACATCAATGTTGGCTGGAACGGTTACTGATCGCTGCACGCAAGTAGAGAGACGCTACTAAAATCCTTTCCAGAGCAATCACGGTCATAGAACTCAGTGAACACAACCATCAGTTGTGTGGGGTGGCCACAGCAGTGGCGCCAGCACTATGAGAGAGGTAGTGTTCTGAGACTCTCATATACGTGTACAAGACTACTCCAGCCGGACAGAGAAATTGAGTGTGTATGTTCTCTAGCTTTGTGTGCTGCGTTTACTGGGAGACTGTTGTGGGGTTTATGTGTGCGTCTGTGGTAGGTGGCAGGTGTATTCTGTGATCTGTTTTGGATGTGCGTGCGTCGGAGAAAGCGACCACCCCACAGACCGGATTCCGGGCCGTGTGGGTTTGAGTGGGGATCTGGTGTGATGGGAGGGTGTATCTCCGGGCGATGAGAATGTAGGTTTAGAAGCTATGTTATGGCTGGGGTATGGGGGGATTAAGAGTATGGGCGAAGGCGGTGGGGGTATGGAGGGTATTCTGTGTGGGGGGCGGGGGGTGTAGGGGGTGTAGTTTGGGGTATTGGGTATGGGGGGGGGTGTGTAATTTCGGGGTATTTGATGGATATGGGGTATGGGGGATGTCAATTGTGGTATGGGGTATGGGGGGGGGGGTGGGGGTCTGTGGGGTGGGCGCCTTATGTTTACTTGTGGGGGGGTGGTCGTGTTGTTGGGGGGGGTCTGTAACAAAACAAACTACCATTACACGTAAGACTATAGTATGTTACAAAGTGTAATATGACCCCACTCCAGATAGTTAATAGAAAAAGATGTCTAACTGCAAGTCAAACACTCCAGCCCAACGCCCCTGGTTAGTCTAGTCATTGAGTGACAGAGTGTGATGTGGAGAGATGTGTGTACATAATAGGTGATGTAGGTGTGTGACTGAGGCTGTTAAACCGGACCTGCAGGAGTTCAGATGTCATGTACATAGCAATTGGAGTTGGTGTAGGTGTGCTGTGGAGTGGTAGTTGACTTATTTCTGGATGGTTGGAACAAGCACGTGTTGATTGGTTATCATGAGGAAGCAGAGTTCCAAAGGTATGTATAATGAACGCTGACATTGTTTTGAGGTGACTAGCACCCTGTAGGACACTCCAACAGAGACTCAGAGCTGAGTGCAACACAAGTATGTCTGTATGTCATACTGTATTCACTGTTACGTATTATTGTCAGTGGGGAATTCTGTTTGCCAGAGGGATGACACTCTTTTTTTCTTCCTGATCCGCCAAGGCCATAGCTTGCAACTAACAGATAGACCACAGTTGTGAGTTAATAAGACTACTCCTGTCCCTGTCACACTGTGGTTGAGCCACTAAAATCTGTGTATGCTTAACAGGCCACACACTTTGTGCGTCGAGACATGAACTGCTATGTACAGTCTGATGGGTCAGGCCATCAGTTTCAGACTATTTGCAACATGTTTCATGAACCAATCATACCCATAGAGTGAAGTTGTATGAGAGTGTTTTGTTTCACACAACAAACTTGCTGTGTAGATGTTGACCTTTAGCGAATATGCTCCAGTTTGCAAATCCACCGTTAAAGTGAGAGAGGGCAAAACATACGTTTTTACAATAACTTTCACTCTCAGTTACTTTATCACACTTCCTCCCTCAACACACACCACAGTGTTGTTTGTGAGTCCCGACCTCCAGCAGTGGTGTATGAGACAGTGAGTGATGTGGTGACACCCACTGGTCCAGACACCAGTGAGAATGTGGCTTATGGAGTCTCTCACTCTCTACCCACCACCACACAACACAACCCTGCTTATGGGCACATCACTCCAAACAAATGAACCTTGCTTGATACTCTGTTTGCTAATTCTTTGTGATTGCTTATCGGTTTTTGGAATAGACTGTGTACAAACTAAACATTGTTTGTGTGAGTTCAATGGGAGGGGTCTTCTCCAAGGGAATGTCCTCATAAACAGGAGGTATCTCAGTCTGGCCTCTCTTCCCCTTCCTATGACAGTGACCATGACATTGAGACAGTAGAACACCAAGTAGCAGTCCAGCAGTGAAGCTACACACACCACACACTACTTCTGTTGTGGACACTGCTTCTGTTGTGCTCAGTTCCCAATAATGCAAAAATTAGAGAATGCCTTAAGTGAAACATCAACTTTGTCATTGGACTGTGTCTTTGGGTGTGGTTGGTGAATGGAAGAAGTGGACCACACATGACAGCTAATTGGTTTGTCAGTTGGTATGTTTATGATGTTTTGGGCTTTTAATACACTACATATTGGAAGACAGAGGGCACATGGCCACTGTCCCTCCTATATACTAGAACTACATGCATCTCCTTCAGCTGCTTGTGCACAAGATAGATTATGGAGATGGAAAGCATTAGGTACTGAAGCTAACAGATGTCCTCAGTGACCTCTGTGTTCTACGTGCTTCTAAATACATGAAAAACACATGCGGAATATTGAACTGCTCACTTCGCACGTCAAAAATGCGTTGCATTCCTCTTGTAATCATTCAAGTAAGCCCTGTTTAGTGAAAGTGTTCAACCTTGCTGGATCCCGGAAGAAGTTGACCACTCGTGACAGGGATAGAGTAATTGGTTTGTCAGTCGGTAGTTATGTTTATGAGTGTTTTGGGCTTTTTAAGTTCCTCAGACACGGTAGCTTATTAGTAGGGTTACGATAGTGACAGGATGAGAGAGCTCCAGGGTCACCCTCAGCCTTGTGCACAGGTGTCTCAGCACTCTCAGGCTGCTGCTCGCAGACGTTGTCCTCCCCGGCGCTCGCTGGTCCCTGCCCACCTAGTCTTAGTTCACCACCTCCGCCCTTACGTAGCATCATTGTACCTCACTCACATATACAGAATATTGGGGCATGATTGGTAGTTCACACTCACCACAGTATGCTACTAAGAATTAACACGGCTGGTTGTTGCACTGTACCACACACACACTCGTCCCACTCGTCTGGCCTGGACAATAGCATAGCTATCACTCAGAAGCAGAGGGCTCCTAAAACACTTGATTTTCCTTTTAGATTTCATGCATGTATGCTAGTTTGCTAAGGAACAACCTACTTTCACCATGGAAGTCGTTAATAAGTACTGCAAACAAAACTAATGCAGCAGGCAACAGGTACAGTCAGCACATACTTCGATGCCGGCGGGTGCTCAATTCCTGTGGAGTGCAATTGCATGGCGAGCAAAGATGGTAAACAGAGATAACTTAGCACTTTCACTGACTGCGCAGCAGCCAAGTGAACTAGTGTAGATGCTCTGGTGGCTTCCATGTACTCTTGTTCGAAAATGTGGTACATAGAATACACTACAAAACATGCCCTCTTCATGGCAGACGATCGGCGCGTTCTGTGTGGCACCACTATGGACTTGTGAATATCTCACTCGACGATGCTTCGTGACGCAGGACTGTGAGCTGTTAAACTGACTGCAGATTCAGATGTCATGTACATAGCAATCGGAGTAGGAGTTAATGCGGGACTCCTGGTGGTGGTGACTGCTACAGTGGTTCTGACAGCGTGGTGTCTTGTGAAGTGTGTTTGTTGTGCACTCCATAAAGGGGCTCAGTAAGTGTGCTGTTTTACCTTACATTGCAAGTTCCCCAAAATTTGCCATTATGAGTTTTGTAAGTTCCCCAACACACATTTGCTTGTCTGTTATGAGCTATGCTGTATGTACAGCAGTTTATGTAAACATGGAGATGAAAGCTTCATATCCGTCTGGTCTTCAGCTTTTCTTTTGACAGTGTAGGCTTTTACTTTCGATCCATATCTGTTATCAGAGAGTCAGTAGACTCTCTATCAGAGAGTCGGTAGACTCTCTATATAGGGATGACACGGGTGAAATCTCACGTGATCCGCGTACAAAACGACTAAAAACTCGCTGAGAATCACTCCCTAGGCCTTCAAAACATACTAGCAATAGTCTACGGGCACATATCTACCTATACATGTCCCCCAAGACCTCATACCCACCTTCAGTCGTCCACGCGAGAATTCGCTCATACGCGATTTCACGATTTTGGTGTCATCATATTCTTCTTCTTCTTCTTCTTTAGACCCGCTTTCTCCTTACTGGAACAAGTTGAAGCGCTAATTTTTTCACTGAACGTCTCCAATTTCGCCCGAGGTGTGCACGGACATCAAGCGATCGGTTCTTTCTCGCCGCTAGTCACTACGGTAGATCATGAAGCTCTTCCAAGGTCGACACTGAACAACGCCATTTGCTGCTAACTCAGCATCAGTGAGCCGCGCGCATGCGCAGGCAGGGGCGTTGTCACACATGCGCTTGCGAGCGTATACCAGGCGAGTTGGCAGACCTGCAGAGGAACTGTCAGCCTCCAGTACCTTCTGTAAGTAAGTGTGCACATTTGCAACGGGCTAGCTTGCTGTTGATTTGCACGAAGAGCAACTTGCCAGAGTCTGCGCGGTGTTACGCGAGCCTTGCGGGGCGTCCCATCCATCGGCCCCCAAGGTTTGTAGCCTGATTACCAAAGCCTGCCCATGAATCGAAACCACAACCATGTGCAATAATCTATTACATCCGTGTTGAAGACGAGGTGAATGTGGTATCCAGCCCCTGCGTCAGGCACTAGCAGCCCCATTAGCTACTACTACTACAGTTACAATTTGTCTATAGTAGCATCTACAACATCATCACATACCCATGAACATCAGAGTGACTGTAACAATAATGCAGTGTTGTCATAAGCTGTTAAAAAATAGTGGAACAAGTGGAAAAAATCACTTTCTTCAAAATGAAAGGGGGATATAGGGATGGCTTGAAGCACCAAAAAGGAAGAAACAAGGGGTCATCACACAGCAAAGTTGCACAAAGCTACATGACACCATCCCTATATCTTTGTGTTTTATTGTTTATAATGCAAAGTTTATGGATATCGCAAACATATAGGGATGTGTCATGTAGCTTTGTGCAACTTTGCTGTGTGATGACCCCTTGTGTTTCCTTTTGGTGCTTCAAGCCATCCCTATATCCCCCTTTCATTTTGAAGAAATGATTTTTCCACTTGTAAGAATGGGGATATACCATCACTGTACACATTGAAGATAAAAGCTGGATGCATACTGTATTCTTGTCACATTAAAAGGCACAATCCGCATAGGTCGGTGTATACTATGCTCTATGTTTACTCATGCATGAAGATAAAATGTTTGGACATTAATACTGTTTCAGTATATATACTATTTTCCTCCATACACTTACACACACAGTGATGTTCGTGAGTCTCGACCTCCAGCAGTGGTGTATGAGACAGTGAGTGATGTGGTGACACCCACTGGTCCAGTACCCAGTGAGAACGTGGCTTATGGAGTCTCTCTCACTCTCTACCCACCACCACACAACACAACCCTGCTTATGGACACATCACTCCAAACAAATGAACCTTCCTTGATCCCCTGTGTGCTCCATTAGCTATTCTTTGTGATTGCTTTTCAGTTTTTGGAATAGATTGTGTACAAACTAAACATTGTTTGTGTGAGTTCAATGGGAGGTGTCTTCTTCAAGGGAATGTCCTCATAAACAGGTGGTATCTCAGTCTGGCCTCTCCCCCCCTTCCTGTGACAGTGACCATGACATTGAGTCAGTAGAACACCAAGTAGCAGTCCAGCAGTGAAGCTACACACTACACTGTCCATAAGCCTCATTGGTGTTGAGTTCAATGGGAGGTGTCTTCTCCAAGAGAATGTCCTCATAAACAGGAGGTATCTCAGTCTGGCCTCTCTTCCCCTTCCTATGACAGTGACCATCACATTGAGTCAGTAGAGCACCAAGTAGCAGTCCCCATTGAACTCATCACCAATGAAGCTTATGGACATATTACTCAAAACTTATTCAAAACCTTTATGACAACCTGTCACTAGGGATGGGCATGGTACCTAGCATTATAGATGTATGGGGCTATGATAGGGAGTTTAGTTCATCTTCTCCTTATCTCCTTCTTCAGATTGAACTCACGTAACTCAAAAACAAAATAAAAAGCACTTGAAAGTGCATAACCCTCGCCACTTTATTCCCAATCACTTTGTCGACATTCTTTTGCACATGCGTGTTCAATACTAGTTACTACTACAGCAAAGTGAGAAGCACTTGACAGACCCTCAACACTTTATTTCAGCAGCCAATGGCTATATAGTTACACTACCTCAGTGACTCCTTCACTGGGGCGTGTGCTGCTCTCACTTCACCGGCAATCTCGATCCTACTCAACTGTACCATAAATACAGGCAGACCAGCAAATTTTCACCAAACGCGCAAAGCAAGTACAGCGATCGTCCGCGATCTCTATTTGACGCACACTCACCTCGGCAGCCGTCCGTTTCACCAGCTTCCCCCCGCCTTTTCCGCTCCAGAATCTTATTTTACCATGCATGCCACTTACTTGGTAATAATTATGTCCACGTTTCACGCTCAGAGTTGCCGCGGTTACCGAGAAAAACGGAGGACAGACGGACGGACGGACGGACACACACACACACACACACACACACACACACACACACACACACACACACACACACACACAGACAGACCGACTGCAATAACCCTCGCTGCGCATGCGCGCAGGCGAGGGTTAAACTCAAAAACCTGGCTGCGGCGGCCGTCCGTTAGACCCTAGTAGAACGCCGAATCGGGTGGACTGTTTGACTGTATGCATAATTATGCGATGCCCCTCGGGTCCTGCAAAATGAACTTTGAACTTTGATACGCTCGCTCTCAGCGTGGAGAATAGTGATGGTCCGCTGCAATATTTGGGTAGTGTTCTTTTCGCAGGCAGTTCTCACAGTACCTATCATCTCTGGGACTGGTAAGCTAGCCTAATGATACATGATACACATCCCTGACTTCACGTTTTCAGATAACCTCCCGCTACTACTCCCATCAAAACGCTGCCTGTGCCCCAAGGAGGATTATAGATGCGAGGTGACCTCTGGAGTAGGAGTTGCATGGAGAACGGTTACAATCAATAGGACTGGATTGTCTGCAATAAACGATGAGGACACTCTTTATACTGAGGAAGGTGGCTTCCAAATACGTTTTCTAAGAAATCTAGACAACTATACATCAGTTCTACACGTTAGCAACTTGAATTTGAATGAGACTGACATCACTTGTGAGGGTGTTTACGTTGTTCAAATGAGTAGACTGAGATTGACTAACACTACCAAAATATGTATAGCAGGTACGTACTTTGGCTATGTCTGAAATTTTTCCTGTGATCAAATAATTATTGTGTGCAAAGGTCCAGCCTCCCCTCCCACTAGTCTGTCAGTGGTGTGTGACTTCTCATCAGCTGTGGTCAGTTTCCAGTCTCCAGTGTATGGTGGAGAATGTGTGGACTATTATGTGGTCACTGCTGTCAGTGGAGAGAGGAATGTCTCGTGTAATGTGACCAGTTATGGTAGTGAAATAAACTGTAGTATTTATCTTGGGGATGGCAATGTCAATGACTATAACTTCACTGTCCATGGTGTGACTCGTGTCAATGATAGTTTTATCTACAACGGACACATTGCCACTGACTGCTGTAAGCATCTGAGTCGTATTTGTTAGCTAAATAAAACACCCTCTTTAACAGGTTTGCCAATTCCAGAGAATGTAAGAGCTGTTGAAGAGGAATGTGGTCACATCACTGTCGGCTGGAAGGTTACTGAATGTAGAAGTAGAGACGCATACTTTTAATAATTCTTTCCAGAGCAACCACGTCCATAACATGGAACCGGTGAACACAACCATCAGTTGGCGTGGGGTCCACAGCAGTGGAGCCAGGCACTATGAGAGAGGTAGTTCTGAAGACTCTCATCTACTGACATTAGACTACTCTGAGACTGGACCAGTGGAAATTGCTGTGACACTCTCTAGTGCTGTCTGTAACAAAACCACTACCATTACACGTAAGACTTAGTATGTTGCAGAGTGTCGATAATGACCCCACTCCATATACTTGTTGACAGAAAAAGATGTCTAACTGCAAGTGAAACAACTCCAACCCCAACCCCTGGTTAGTCTAAGTCATTGAGTGACAGAGTGTGATGTGAGATTGTGTACATAATAGGTGATGTAGGTGTGACTGAGGCTGTTAAACCGACTGCAGATTCAGATGTCATGTACACAGCAATTGGAGTTGGTGTAGGTGTGGCTGTAGGAGTGGTAGTTGGACTTATTTCCGGGATAGTCGGGACAGTCACTGTGTTGTTGGTTATCATGAGGAAGAGAGCTTCCAAAGGTATGGTATAATGAAGCTGACATTGTTTTGATGTGACTATGCACCCTGTAGGAACCTCCAACAGAGACACAGAGCTGAGTGCAACAAAGTATGTCTGTATGTCATACTGTACTCATTTACGTATTATTGTCAGTGGGATTTCTCTTTGCCAGAGAATGACACTCTTTTTTTCTTGAATCCATCCCAAGGCCATAGCTTGCAACTCAACAGATAGACCACAGTTAGTTAATAAGGCTCTGTCACCTGTCACACTTGCATTTGAGCCACTAAAATCTGTGTATGGCTTAAAAGGCCACACAACTTTGTTGCGTGAGACATGGAACTTCAATGTACAGGTATGATGGGTCCAGGCAACATGTTTCAGACTATTTGCAACATGTTTCATGAACCCATCATACCCATAGAGTGAAGTTGCATGAGCAATTTGGTATTGTCTCAAGCAGCAAGTTCGTGCTGTGTATAATTATGTTGGCCTTAGCGAATATGTTCCTGTTTGTAAATCCAAGGTTACATTTTTCTTGTAGAGAGGGCAAAACATACATGTTTACAGTAACTTTCACACTGTTATTGTATCACACTTCTTCCCTCAACACACACACAGTGTTGTTTGTGAGTCTCGACCTCCAGCAGTGGTGTATGAGACAGTGAGTGATGTGGTGACACCCACTGGTCCAGACACCAGTGAGAACGTGGCTTATGGAGTCTCTCACTCTCTACCCACCACCACACAACACAACCCTGCTTATGGACACATCACTCCAAACAAATGAACCTTCCTTGATCCTCTGTGTGCTCTCTAGCTATTCTTTGTGATTGCTTATCGGTTTTTGGGAATAGACTGTGTACAAAACTAACATGTTTGTGTGAGTTCAATGGGAGGGGTCTTCTCCAGGGGAATGTCCCTCATAAACAGGAGGTATCTCAGTCTGGCCTCTCTTCCCCTTCCTATGACAGTGACCATGACATTGAGACAGTATATACAAATTGTAGAACAGTCTATATATTAGACGCCGCATGTTCTATCCACCATGCAATAAACTTGTCTCACTCTGCAGAAGTTGACATCAACTATCTGTGCTATTGCCAGTGCCAGTGCTCACTGCTTACATTACTCATACTCAGATTATTAGCCTTTTACAGTGTAATAAAAAAACAGCCTAGCAACAGGTCTGTCTGCAAATTTATGCAGAAACTAAGATCAGTGATTAACCCTTGAAGTCACATGGTGAGAGTTCCGCATCTTCCCTGGCCCCACCTAACTCCAGGAGATGCATGACCGTGGAGAGGTTGTCTATGCCATATTTACGAGGATGAAGGAGACGGAAGATCTTCAATGAATCGTGACTGGGATGTAGGGAAACAAGAAAAATAAGATGCCTACACCTAGACAGAAGTTTATTATAACCCCATCCCCATCCCTACATCTTTGCAAGGTGGTTTAGCTAGTGAAAAAAATTATTGAGGACGTGAATATTTGCTGAGGAATTCATCGTGGATGAGTGCTGCGAATACAGTGTTTGGGCATGTAGCTAGGTAAGGGCCCGTGGGTTTAGGGCTATGTTGTCGTTAACGTTTCAGATCACATGAGATTTTACCCACTCCTTCCCTACATAGATGTGTTGACAAGAGAGTCAAGCATGTTATTCTAGGAAATAGCAGGAATGTCAGTGTTGTTAGTAGGAAAGAGTGTGGGAAATACAGACATGAATAGAGAGAATTTATTATTTTTTAAGCTTCATTGGTGTTGAGTTCAATGGGAGGTGTCTTCCTTCCTTCACGACCATTTTCTTCACACAATGTGTAGTCGGCATATTCCAGGCCTTCATAAATCATTACAACATTAAAAATGTTTCAGAGTAGCAAACTAGAAAAAAACATAGTTTGTATTTCTACAGGTTGTCATGAAGGTTTTGAATTAGTTATGAGTATGTCCGTAAGCTTCATTGGTGTTGAGTTCAGTGGGAGGTGTCTTCTCCAAGGGAATGTCCTCATAAACAGGACTACCACTACTTGGTGTTCTACTGATTCAATGTCATGGTCACTGTCATAGGAAGGGGAAGAGAGGCCAGACTGAGATACCTCCTGTTTATGAGGACATTCCCTTGGAGAAGACACCTCCCATTGAACTCAACACCAATGAAGCTTATGGACATATCTCAAGATGATTGTCATGTCATTACTGACTTCACCTTTCACAACATAAAAGCTCTGCTGTTTACATAACAAGAAATTGTTACTGTAGTTTCCTACAAAAACATTGTCATGTAAATTATTATCCTAGAGTAACATGCATAACTCTCTCACCAACACACCATCCTCTATAGAGTTCAGGAGGTCAGGAAAAGTGCTGACTAATCATTTTGGGTGTATTTGTGTTGCTTGTATCTCGACAAAAATCGAGGTCATAAGTAGCTATGTTGAGTATAAAAGGTATCCTGGTAAGCGATTTACGTCCTTATTATCATCTGTGTGTAATTACTCCTTTATTTAGATGGGGCTGTACACGTTTGCTGCAATAGTTTCCTCTGGAGGTATTATTTTTAATGATTGGAGTATAACTCAATAGCAAAGCAAAAAGTGACTTGTCAAAATTGATTTCTACCTTAATCACTCAATAAAGAATAAGCCTATATAGAAAAGAAAGCTTTTGCATCATCACTCGATAAGCTGGACTGCCTATAGTTATCTACATTTGTGTGATATTATTACCATAACCATAATAGGCAGCATGGGGCGAACTGTATGTACCGTAATGTCTATGCGTAAAACCGGACATACTCGCTTACCACAAGTATGCTGCATTCATCCAGGTTATAACATATAGAGATGCACTTCAGACTCCTGCTTGCACTTTTCCATCTTTCAGTAGGCATAGACTGTTCTCCATTCTTTGTTTCTCTCACTACCTTCATGTGTCTGCGCAGTGTTTTAGCCTGTAGTTCCAAAGTGCTCAAACCACACCTCCACTCCAATGGGATTGAATTTGCTTGAAAGAAAGTCATAATTTCAACTTCTTGCCTCCTTAATTTCAACCACTTGCATAGGGTTCTTGTACTTACAGACATGTGTGCTAGCTAAACAGCTTCCTTGTAGGTGTCCAAGGTTTCTCCCTGTCTTCCTCTCCATCATCTGAGGATGGTATCATATCAGTCTGTCCTGCCACCACTGTCACCCTCACCTGTACTGCCAATGGAGTTGGCTCCATGACGTGGAGAGACCACAGAGAGATCCATTTATTCATCCCTAGTGACTATGACAATGAAGAGACCAGAGTACTTGATGATGGTCCTTACAGTCTAGCTCTGGTAGCTGTAGAGAACAGAATGAATTCCCTGGCTGACCTTACCTCTACAGTGGAGGTGATGGTGGATGGCATTGTCAGTGGAACAAGCATATCTTGTCTGGTATTCATGAATGGAGACCATCTAGTCATCAGTAAAAAAAGTAAACTCTGCTTATAATATAATTATGTATCTATGACATCTCTTTACAACTGCAAAAGGTCCTCCTTCTTCTCCGTACAACATGACAGTGAAAACTGACAACTTCTCCATCATCATCTCGTGGGAGTCATGGGAAGATGAAGTGGTTGATGAGTACAGAATACTGACCAACACCACTACACAGTCCATCGCCACTACCAATACAACTGTAGTTTTAGAGGGAGTGTACAACATTCCTCTGGAAATCAGAGTCTCAGCCATCAACTGTGCAGGCACTAGTGCAGAGGTCACCGAGGAAGTCTTTGTTGGCAAGTTGTCCCATTGGTGAAGAGATAAACTATTCCATTGGCTCTCTCCCTCAGCTGGCTGTGGTCCACCCAGTGCACCAGTGAATGGCAGTGTTGGTGAGTGGACCAGTTCCAGAGTAGGAGCACAGGTCACCTACTCCTGTGACACCCACCTGGTTCTGGTGGGAGAGACTGTGGCCACATGCTCTCTCCCTTCTCTAACATGGCTGCCTAGTAGTGATGATGTCATGTGTGTACAAAAACCAGAAGGTATACTAAAGCAACTATGTACGTACTGCTCCCTCTTTTTATGACTATCTCGCCCCAAAATATAGATCAAACCAACACTGATTCAAGTGAAAAACTGAGTACAGCAGAAGCAGTGGCCACAGCAGGAGTAGTGTGTGGTGTGTGTTGCTTCACTGCTGGACTGCTACTTGGTGTTCTACTGACTCAATGTCATGGTCACTGTCATAGGAAGGGGAGGAGAGGCCAGACTGAGATACCTCCTGTTTATGAGGACATTCCCTTGGAGAAGACACCTCCCATTGAACTCAACACCAATGAAGCTTATGGACATATTACTCAAAACTTCATGACAACCTTTATAAATTTAAACTGTGTTTTTATGCTCGTGTGCTACTCTGAAATAATCTTGATTTACGAAGGTCTGGAATATGTCGACTACACATTACGTGAAGAAAATGGTAGTGAAGGAAGGATGGTGCGAGGCGAGTATAGCTGGAATATACATCTGTGCAGTCCTCTAATTGCCAGGCTTCATCTTATCTTTTTGGTTACTTAATTTTGTCTGTTTAGCTTTCGGATTCTATGACTGCTTGAAATTTAGAGAGTTATAGTTTCCCACGTATCTACATCTACAGCTGCAGATGGCATGCATATTGCCTGTGATCATTTGTGATCATTAATCTTTTTTGAAGTGATGGTAAAATCATGTTTATGTGTAGCTACATCAGATTATCATGCGTTGGATCCTGCTTCCCAGTTTTTGTCCATGATCCTCCATTTTATCAAATGACATCGGTCAAGCTGGTTTTTTGGACACGCCTATCAATAAACATGCAGACTATTGCGATTTCTGCGCATGTGCCGAAATGACAGTCCCAAACTCATTTCACTATAAGTCTACAATGAACGTAAAAATACACAATATCACGCGCAGGGTATGTGCTCCAGTTGAAGTGAGAATATAGCTGTTATGCAATCCATTTAGACCGGTGATGATGTACAGTCACATGTGCATTAGTGTAAAAGCTGTGTATGTACACATGACTGCTGAAGTGTTACTACACAGCAAAGGGCGGTGACAACAAACTGCAAAGTGCACCAGTGTGCATTACTATACTACTGCACTACCACAAAGTGCATGAGCACATGTGCAGCAGTCGACTGAGCCAAACATTGACATACAGAATTACCTCTGATCCCCTGGGCTACCACATGTTCATTACAACAAGTTTAAAAAGTATCCACATTTGCATTTTGCATTCTGTTCTTACACTGCGCTTATGATGCACGTCACAGTACAAACTGATTGTATATATACAAGGTCTTTATTATCGAGCTTTAGGGATGAATGTCGGGGGAGGGGGTGATTATGTGAGCTCCAGAGAAAATTGCCACACAAATTTTGTTAGTGTATTAATATTCTCACGAGCTCTATAGGAAGGATGCTTTATAATAGTAGTTGCCAGAAATGTCATCTCAGTGGTATGTATTACGAGGTGGAATCAGGTCTGTGAGCCACTTAAATGCATGGGATTTGTTCTTTCCTTTTTGATAGGAGTCCTATTTTGAGAGTTGCTACCACACACCTTCCCCAGTCTCCTCACAGCAATTCAACTTACTGTAGCTAGTAGCTAGGCAAAAGCATTATTATACTGGGAGGACTGGGAATCTGCATGTAGTAACAGTGCCCTGCTTTTACCTTACATTGGTGTCAGGTGTTGCGGTGCGCATGCTAAGCAGGGAGGAGCAAGATGGTTGTGTTCTGTGGATGGAACTCAATAACTGAATATTGCCCTACATGCACGACATCGCTTCCTAGTCATGTGTACACATGTTCTCATGTATAGCTATACCCAGCTTTGCAATGGACAGGTAGGGCAGAACTTGTATGCATTGGCGTTACACTGTAAAACAGCTCTATAAAAATGAAAGTGCCACACACTGCTTCCCACATCTCTGTGTGTGTGAGATGTGTTTGAGTAAAGAAGCACAAACAGTGAAAAGTAAAGGATACTGTATATGGGCTTGGTTTGTGTCGTTTAATGCACTGTTCTGCAAACTCAGTTGTGATGCTTACTCAAAGCAAAAACAGGTATATACTGTATACAGTGATAAGTCCTTCCACATCAATACTTTATACTACAACTGACACGTATTCGAGTGTGGTTCAAGTTAGAAAGCCAGGGTTACTGACGTGATCAAGGTACACATGATTGTCTCTAACCAGACTACACACACACACACCAGTGGAGTTGAACTATCTATAACCGATGCAAATAAAAATGGAGCGGATGATGTTCAGTTGATGATACCTTGTGACTTGGATTACAAAGTTGTAAATCATGTGGATGACTCTCACTTTACACTAAGTGTTTTGTTTGTCAGGCTTATCCTCCTCTCTCTCCTCCTCCTGCTGTGCACACATACACACACAATGGAGCAGGAAAATGTAGCAGCTGCATAGTATTGGTTCATGTCGAATGTGTCATTTGTACATATACATTTGAAACATGTGCAGTAGCCATGGACTGCTTTTGACTTGAAAGACACAATGCAGAAGCCTTGTTTATTTTATTCTACCCTGACCAATATTGAGGATAATCTAGGGTTTGTAGCTACACTGTTAGGAAATAAAACGAAAAATAGAGTTACATCAAAATAGGTATAATGAAGGCAATATGGACCTTACGCCCCAAGTTTCTACTACAACTATAGATGCCCTCATTTCAGCCAAAGTAGCTCACATCTCTAACTGGATCAGCCGGCACAGTAGCCTTCTTTTTCTTTTTACTCTTGTCCACCACAGAGTAAAGTGGAATATCTGTCACTGAACTCTGGCGGTGAAAGTGGTATTGTAAGTTAATAAAATGAACGATTGAAAGTTTGTGTACAGGTGCTGGATGAATCAATGTACAGTGTGCATACCTCCTGTTCCTGTGTCTCTGGTGTCGAATCGACAAGAGTGGGACCCTCCAAAACATGGTACATAGGCGTTGATAGTGGCTTGTCCTTCTTCTGTGTGTGTGGACATACAGTTCCATTAGATGAGCAAAAGAGAGCTGAAAGAGAAACACCTCTCTAGTGAGGGTATTGATGTCATCATAGAGAGGAGGGAGGACATCAGGACGAGTACTGTCAGTCTCAGTCTCTGGTGCTGTTGGGGCTGGGGTCTCTGGTGGATCACCACACCCTTTACTGGTCTGAGAACTTGGACCACACATGGAGGAAGAGAGGCGAGGTGGCAGAGACATGTTATGAAAACAGTGAGACTTACCCAAGAATTTTCAGTTCTTCACCACAGCTGGAGGGAACAGACAATCCACATCACCTCACTTTAGTCTATGTAAATATTGTACATACCACTATTAGGCCTGTTTTTCTTCACAAGACACCACGCTGTCAGAATCATTGTAGCAGTCACCACCACCAGGAGAGCTGCACCAACTCCTACTCCGATTGCTATGTACATGACATCTGAATCTATAGTCGGGTTAACAGCCTCAGTCACACCTACATCACCTACAAATTGTACACACAATCTCACATCACACTCTGTAAATCTGTGACTTAGACTAACCAGGGGTTGGGGTTGGAGTTCTTTTACTTGCAGTTAGACAAACAGCCTAGCAACAGGTCTGTCTGCAAAATTTCTGCAGAAACTAAGATCAGTGATTAACCCTTGAAGTCACATGGTGAGAGTTCCGCATCTTCCCGGAATACACATTGGGAAAACAACAACATTTTTCAGGAGATGCATGATGATGGAGAGGTTGTCTATGCAGAGGATGAAGGAGACGGAAGATCTTCAATGAATGGTGACTGGGATGTAGCGAAACAAGAAAAATATGGTGCCTATACGTTAAGACAGAAGTTTATCATAATCCCATCCCCATCCCTACATCTTTGCAAGTTGGTTTAGCTACTGAAAAATATTTATTGATGACATGAAAAATTGCTGAGGAATTAATCGTGGAGTGCTGAAGACAGTGTTTTGGGCATGTAGCTATAATAGGCCCGCTAGTCTGTTTTTAGGGCTATTATGTTGTTGTTAAGTTTAATATCTCATGAGATTTTATCCGCGCCTTCCCTACATAGAACTTAAGATGTGTTGACAAGAGAGTCAAGCATGTTATTCTAGGAAATAGTGGGAATTTCAGTGTTGTTAGTAGGAAAGAGTGTGGGAAATACAGACATGAATAGAGAGAATTTATTTTGATATAGGTCCATAAGCTTCATTGGTGTTGAGTTCAATGGGAGGTGTCTTCTCCAAG